>BLSH010221319.1:173554-202849 GCA_018402905.1 Glandirana rugosa | reverse complement strand
CCCCCCCCCCCCCCCCCCGCCAATACTTACCTAAGCCCCATCCCAATCCAGCAACGTGCAAGAGAGCCTCGGGTCTTCTGGGACTCGACCTTCGCATTGGCAATTACAGCCAGTGAGCCAATGAGAAGAGATAGGGGGCGGGGGCCGGCTCTGTGTCTGAATGGACACGCAAAGCAGCGGCTCTGCTCGAGTGCCCCCCAGAGCAAGCTGTTTAATGTGGGGGCAGAAGGGAGGGACCAGGAGCATCAGCAGGGGGACCCCAGAGCAAGCTGTTTGATGTGGGGGCAGGGGCGTAACTACAGGGGTTGCAATTGCAACCGGGCCCCCTTATATACCTGGATAGGTCGGGATGGCGGGGGCGGCATTTAGAGGAACCAATCTCCCCCATTTTCCTCCTAATGCAGGAGATTGGTTCCTCTATGTGCTGCCCCCGCCGCCCCTCCTCCTATCCAGTTTACTTGTCTTCTGCTGTTCCCAGGGTCCCTGTGTGCTTCCCTGGTCCCCCCACAGAGCTGCTGTCTTCCTCCCTCCTGTAGAAGATGAGTCATGATGGAGAGATGGGAACGGGTTGGTAAATTTGTCATTTACCGGCTCCTTCCTTTTCTGAATGAACACAGTCAGTGATTGGTATCAATTGGTTCATTCATAACTGAAGCATAGTAAACTGTTTTTACTATACTTCCATTTCTGAATGAATGGGAGGCTCAGTGCACAGCTATTCCTGTCCATTCATTCTGTGCAGCTGAGGTTACACAGATGGAGATTGAAGGCTCAGGTTTGTTTAGACCCCTGATATCTCATCAAAGCCCCCAACAGAGCTCCTAAAAAGATTGTAAAAAATAATAAAAATAAAATTGTAAAAGAAATAAAATGAAATGGTAAAAAAATAATAAAATTAAAATAAAAATTAAAAACTACTGACACCAATGAGGGAACTATCAGGATTGCAAAGGTCGCAATTGTGACCGGGCCCTGGCAGTTCACCATCATGGGGAGGCCCGAAGATGGCAGAAAGGGGGTCCGCTGCCAAACTTGTGAAAGGGCCCGTTGCGGTACTGTAATAAAGGGCCCTGCGATGGGAGTAAAGGGCCCCAGGATCAGTGGGAAGTGGGAAGGGCCCTGGCCAGGGGTCAGGGGGGCCCTTCATAATTTCTTGCACCGGGGCCCTGAAGAATCTGCTTATGCCTCTGTGTGGGGGCAGAAGGGAGGGGCCAGGAGCGTTAGCAGGGGACCCCAGAAGAGGAGGATCAGACCTGCCCTGTGTAAAATCCGTACACAGAGAAGGTATTACAGGTTTGTTATTTTTTAAAGGAAAAAAATGTGCATTTAACGTCACATTAAGTGTTAATAAAAAATATTTCCAGTTTATGTAGTAGTTGGCTTTTTTATCTGTGACAGCAAAACATTTGTAACATGTTTCCCCTATATGGGGTATGTACAGTACTTTGCAGGGGCACTGGGTGTGGCTTACTGCTTTCTCTGCTTCCTACCTCCCCAATCACATTGCAATGTCAAAGGCAGGCATGAATCTGATTGGCGGTTGAGATAAAATTTGGAGGACAGGTAAATTGATGCATCCTAATTTCTAAGCTTGCAGGGCAGTAAGAAGGCTGTAGGGGGCGTGTCTAGGAATTCCTCTTATACATGACAAGCAGGGGTTCCCGGATCACTGAAGTGTGCAGAGTAGACTGGCTTACAGAAGTGTCTGAATGAAGAACTAAAGCCATGGATGGGTTGGCTGTGCTCCATATAGGTCTTTCAATGTTTAAGCCTCCGAGCAGGTTGTGTAATATGAAGCTCACGGTTGAAGGCTGGAATTAATCTGATTAGATAGATTAATGAGCCTTCAAGTGTATAATGATGTACGTTCAGCCATAACATGTATAACACTCCTCTCTGGTCTACCAGTTGGAAGAAGATAGAACTCCCACCAAAATCTCCCCAGGAGAACCTCACCCTAACGACAGAATTTCAGCATATAATGCAATATATGTGTACCGATCATGGACATTGGGAAGAATAAAAAAAAAAAAACTCCAAAAAAAAACAGGAGCATATCACAGTTGAGTGCATTTGAATGAGAAAATTAAAATCCTGAATAGCCAACATCAGCTTTTCTTCCTGCGTCACCACCTACACCACATACGATGTCCCTAACCTGGATGCAATGGAAAACCATTCCAGCCAATTATCCGGAGGGCTCACACATACAGCTGTTTGTTGGTTGCATTTAGCTCAACAAACTGTATGGGAAATGGGAAAGACTAAGGCAATAGTCAGGAGAACATGGTGCATGTGTAGGATTGAGAAGAGTGGAACAGGTAAGGGATGGTCCACATATCTGAACTCATAGGCCCCATTCACACCTCGGCGTTTTGTAGCTTGAAGCCTGAAGCTACAAAACGCTGGAGGGGGAAAAAAATCAAATACCGTATTCTTTATGGAGACGGTTCACTTCTCCACTCCAAAAGGCCTGAAGCCAAACGCCTGAAGCTCAAAAAAGTTCTGGAGGTATTTTTGTAGCTCGATTTGGGCGGTTTTCTACTTTTTACATTGGTGAGCTTTTGAGCTGTACAATATCGCGGCAAAAAACGTGTGACTTTCTGCCGGAAAACACTATGCACAGGTGTGAATCCAGTCATAGGGAGATCCTCCTGGACCAGTTGAGATGCACATTATTACAGTACATGCTATATGGCATCCCCAGTCATCCTTTGGCTTTACTGCACTAGGAGCATCCCTTTTTTCCTCCCAGGCTGATTTTGGCCTGGTGTACCAGGCTTTTCCCTGGTTGAAGGCAAGGCTTTCCCTAAGTTCTAATGCCTTCCAGGTAGGGATGGTGCTGCTCTGGACTGGCCTGGGGCCAGGCTAAGAAAGCCCGCGGTGTATGCGTCGCTGGAGCTCACTTTTCAGTTTTATGGCACCAAGGTGACTGCACCATTGAACACACTTTTCTTACCTGCCTTCAGGTTATTGTCAAGCACTTTGGAGCACTGATCCACTTCCCCCTCCCCTTCCAATTTGTTGTATGTTACTTTTTACTCTTTTTTGCACAGCATGAATGCACTTTACTCACCCCCGACTAGTAGGGTGTAGGTTCTCACACTTGCCCTGAAAGTCTTGAGGGTGGAGGGCATGTGGCCTTTTGGTCAGGTTCTCCCCCTTCCATGGGGTGTTCCTTTGGGAGAGCCCCACCTAGTACTTGGATAGGCCTTGCTTCAACAGGCCTTGCAAAGAAAGGGGTCTGCCTGGTTATGGCTGGGTGGACTACAAGTACCCCAGCCCCTATCAGGAGCCTTGCGCCCCAGGGATCAGGTCCAGGGTCCTTTCTCTTCGGAGGGCCACCATGTATACACCCCTTGTGCACATTTTTGTGTGCTTCACTTTTTTAATGCCCCTGGCTTCATCCCTGGTGAGATATTTGTGAGTGTTGATAATCTAAAGCTGCCTTTCACAACCAGGGTTCCCCCCAGCAGCTGCTAAGGGTTCCTTGCACACAGAGGCTGGAAAGCACATTTTTTGCCCCATAGACTTTAATGGATGTGTCAAAGCAAGCTAAATAAGTGCACAACACACATTTTTTGCTTCTAACAATTGTCTTTTCTTCCTAGTAACCTGCTTTTAATAGATCTAAACAACAACGCTTATGCCCAGAAAATGCGTCATAAATGCACATAAAACAGAAGAAGAAACTGTGGCTCAATTGTCTATTCACAATACGGTGTTGCAGCAAAGCAGCTAGCCAGCAAGCAATGCTGTACGTGCATTTTAGTGCCCCACACACAGATGCAAAACATCTGTGCATTGTGGTGTGCTGCATTGAACAAAAAAATGCTGCAGGTCCATTAAAACCTTCATTGTGGTGTGCTAGCAATTCATTCAAAATGTATGGGTTGCATTACTACTGAGCACTGTAGTGCAGCAGGCCAGTGTAAGCAGGCCCTAATGCTTTTGCTAAGGGGCTCCTTCACATCATCATGGTCCTACAATGGTACTTACAGATTGAGGTAAACTGGGCCCCTCACCCTGTGCCTGCATGGGCTCTTGATATCTACAGAGGAGGAGCAGATGAGGGTCTAAAAAGACACATTTGCTAAAATCCTTGCAATGTGTAAAAAGCTGACCTAAAGGGATATTTATTTATTTTATTTTTTATTTTTTTTTTGAGTTTTACTTTAACGGCTCTCTTTACAGTATACGTGCATTGTCTTTTGTTGCCATTCCCTCTACAGAACCCGTGCTGCAAGAAAATCCCCAGAAAGTGTTCAGAGACCAAAGTACAGAAAACAGATCCTGAATGGGATTTTGTTCCTAGAAACAGAAATATCTGTTTACCAAAACATTTGCTTGCCATATCCAGGAAGAAGGCTTAGCAGAGACATCTGAGACTTGCAGAGTCAGCAGCTCCTGATAACGCGCACATAATGAGTCCGGGATGGGCGCCGCCTGCACAACCTGTGCTGAGATCAGCCTATACTGGGGACTTCCACTATGGACGTTCATTCCCCCCGTCTGAAGGAACGAGCACTTCTGAACCCCCGTGTGTCTAAAAAAGAGCTTTCACAGATGATTCAAATGTTGCCGTCTATCCATCTAAGGCCGGGTTCACACTGGTATGACATGACTTGGATCCGACTTTGCCCTGCGACTTCCATCCAACTTCAATGAACAGGATCCGACTTTGATCCTAACAAATACCAGGCCCTTTGAGTCTGGTATGAATCTTGAGGAACCCTTTGCCAAAAGAAAAAAAAAAAAACGCATAGGGTCCCAGTCAAGCCTAGCCTAATGGAGGCCATTGTTTGGGGGGGGGGGCGGGGGAGGAGTCTTTCAATTGAGACAAAGTCAAGAAGCCTAGCCTAATGCAGGCCAGACATGGGTCGAATTCCAAACTAATTTTCTTTAGTAAATCAGACATTTTGTGATCTGATGGTGCCACCATGGATTTCGAAGTTCCACCAACCAAGTCTTCAATTTCACCTGATGTTGCTATAGAAAAGAAATGTAGTAGCCGGGAATCTTGTTTTTTTTCCAGGTCACAGCTCATGCACATTTCTTTTTCGATTAGATTTCTCACACGATTCTCCCATCATTGATTAGAAATTAATTAATTTTTTTTAAAAAGTTCCAACATGCCCGATCACTCAAATTTGATGGCCACACGAAAATCAGCCGTTGCTGCATCCCACTAATGTTGTGAAATTGAGCTGAAAATTTATGATTTTCTAAAGAAAGTTTGTTCGGAATACGACCCATGTATGGCCTGTAGGCTTCTTGACTTTGTTGGGGGGACAGCAGTAAGTCAGACTTAAAAGGAGGTAGTAAAGTGGAAAATGGGGAAAAAAAAAAAATAAAAATAAAAACTTTTCCCCTGCAAGGCAATGATATATAACATAAATAATATAATATGCTACTCGCATACTAGCACAGGGCTTCTGTCTTCCTTCCAAGTTCACAGGCTTCGGACTTTTGAATGGCCAAGCCACGATGGTGTCACTCCTGCACACATGCGCGGGAGACATGGTTTGCACCACAGAACTCTGAAGGAACGACAAGGGCATTCCGTTCCTTCAAAGAGCATGTGCCAGTGACACCACCGGCTGCTACACAAGTAAATAATATCCTAAACGGTGCACATTTAGGAGATATTTACAGTACCTACAGGTAAGCCTGATTATAGGCTTACCTGTAGGTACAACATAAACAAATGGACTTTACTACCAATTTACCAGCTCATGTCTTCCCAAGCATAAGGGAAGAGTTGGCTTCCCAAACCAGGTCAGGTATCACATAGCATCCCACTTGGTTTAGGTTATGGATTGGTGCAACCATTCCCTCTGGAGACCCTGGATAGACCTGTAAGCAATCCTCCTCCCCTATAATGCTGAAGGGCCTTCTATGGTTGCCATCCTCGCATGCATCTCAAGTTCACCCACTCCAAAAGGTGACCAAAAACATACTCAGAAGCCTTAACATTTCTCCTATTCCATCTCCTCTCACTCCCACCTTGGAACCACTGGCATTTCAGATGGGCCTGCGAGATCCTGTCATGACAGTCATCTACAAAAGATGCATGTATAAGCTCCTCTGAGACCAGAAGGTTTTACATCCTCAAACATTGAAAGACTCGGCCAGAATTTAGATCTGTTTTAGATCGCTCAACTATGTCACTTTCTAACTTGTCTTCCCAAACAAGGCTAGGTTTCAACTCTGTTTGGGGTGGCAAGAAAGCTAGGTGTACCAGCTCAGGTCTTAAACTTCCAAAACATAAAAGGGAGGATTTGGATTCCTGGACCCAGTCAGGTATAACAAAGCATTCCACTTGGTATGGTGTTATAGATTGGTGAAAGCATGCCCATTTGAGATCCTGGTTAGACCTGTTGCAAAACTCTTCCCATATCCTGCTAAACGGCCTTCAGTCGTGGCCAACCTAGGGTTGCCACACCATCCATTTAATCCAGCACACATATTAATTACACAGGTTGTTCTGTGGCTGATTAAGGTGATAATTAAACTCACTTGGTGTCTTATCTGCATTAAATTATCCACAGAACCTGTGCAATTCATATGTGTCCTGGATTAAAGGGATGATGTGGCAACCCTAGGCCAACCTCACTCACATCTCAAGGTAAAGTTCACCAACTTTGAAAGTGATCTAATCCATATTCAGGAACCCAAAAATGTATGTATTCTATTACATCTCTCTTTACTCCCATCATGGACTCGACGGCATGTTAGCCAGACGTGTGACACTTTCTCCTACGTAAAAGAGGCATGTCTACACGTCTCTGAAGCTAGAAGGCATCCTCAAACTTTGCAAGATGGACTCGACCAGGATTTGGATCTGCTGAGGATCTCTTAACTGCACTAAGTCACTTTCACACTTTTCTTTCCAAGCTGCAGGCGTGAGCCTGTTTTGACCCTTTGAAGTCCAGGCCATTTACAAAATGGACGTCAAGTTATTAAAATATTAGACAGGTGGTACATAATACCCGATATCCTCCATAAGATATATTCAAACTCTGCTTCCATGTGCTGGCGCATTACCAAGCAGCACACTTGTATTCTGGCTTTGTTCCAAGCTCAAGCACAGTTGTCAGACCTAAACTTACAGACATACACCTAGGCACCAACCAAATGACTTACCTGTTCCGTGTAACATCTCTTAGTGAAATGGTACAAAAAATAATTGCTGCTCTATTTAGTTAACATGGCCAGTGCATGCATTCCAGCCCTCTAGTAGAAAACCTTACCAGCTATAAGCCAATGGTTCACACAATTTAATCTAATGTGTGTAGCGCCCTCCTAGTTTGGGTGTTAGTAAGTGTATATAGTTTTTGGCTTTTTCTGCTCAACAGGAGAGCAGATAGGTAAATTCATATGCTGTCTGCTTATCAGAGAGCCTTGATTTGAGTAAGGTCTGCTCAGTATGCTCTGGTGCTGATTCACGTGGTCTGAAGAGATTTACTCTGTCCAGTAGTAAGGGTCCCTAATGGACAGTGGGAGGAAAACCCTGCCAGTGACAGCAGGTGTATGTGGATATGGTTCTGACCAACTAGCAGGGGATGTGCCCCACTGCATTTTGGGTGAACACCTTCATATAAAAAAGGAGCACATGGGCTCAAGGTCAGGAGTTCCTGCCCACCCAGACCTCAGGGGTGGTGGTGCGTGTTCAGCTCCTGGCTGCTAGGCTTGAGGCCTATTCAGGAGGCTGCCAGATGCTGGGCCTGGTGGAGGCCTAGCTGAAGTCGCTGAAGCTGCAGCCCAGAGTTCTTTAAATCGGACAGAGGGGGGCGTCCTTGGATCCGGTCTGGCATCACAGTGGCAAAGTGTCGCTTGGAAGTTGGCAGAGAGAGGCTACCAGCTGTCCCGGGACAGGGTGAGAGGACAGACCCGTGAAGAGATCCCTGAGACTGAGTTGCTAGAATTTCCCTCCTGCCCCTTATAATTAGCTAACTGGTTGTGTGAGCTAGAAAGGAGGCACTGGAGAGTGTCTTGAAGAACAGAGTCCTGTTTGTCCCGTGCTGCTTAGGAAGGGACCTGTTCCACTGGAATCAGCCTGCCATTGAGTGTTATTGGTAGTCTGCCACATTGAGATAGAAAGGAGATACTGGTGAGTGTCTTGAAGAAGCAAGGTCCGGCCTGTCCTTTATTGCTGGAAGGGGACTTGTTTCACTGAGATCAGTCTGCTATGTAGTTCCACTGACAGTCTTCTGTACAGAGATAGGGAGAAGTTGTCCTCATTTGGAGTCAGATAACTTGCAGTATCTCATCCATTCCCTTCTCCTTTCCAAGTTCTACAATAAAGCATCAAAAAATCATCCCCTAGACTGGTCATTGGAATAACGAGCATGACTGTGTGTGTGCACCTGGCAGTGTGAAAATCCGTTGTGACTGGCTGCAGGATAATCAGAGGGAGGCCCGGGTCATATATATATATATATATATTAGCAGCTCCTTCGGGGGGTATCGCTACATGTGAATGGAGGACCTCACCCTGCCACTCTGTCACCAGGAGGGGATCTGGAACTATTGGTTAGAGTGAAAGATCTACGCCAGAATACCGGTCTTACCGCATACAATCTTCCAGCTGACGCTAAACACAGAAAAGGCCAAAACTCCAGAGCCTTGGGACCCCTTTCTTCCTTTCTCCCCCCTCTTCTTCCTTTCTTGCCTTTAGTCCTTTCATAGCCACTTCCGCTCTTTCCTACCCCCAACTCCCACTGAGCCAACATCCTTCTCCTTTTCCGCATTAAGGTTTCCCTCTATGTAAAAATAAAACCTGAGTGTGGGGGCGGCGGGCATTGGGAAGCACAGGATGTTGACGTTCTACACTCTTCGTACATACATTCCCCATTGATGTTTACCAGAGACCATGACCTTTCATTTACAGCAGTGGTTCCCAACTTCCAGTCCTCACGGCCCCCAATAGGCCATTGTTTTGGGAATTTCTCTTAAACAGCTGCCAGAAACATCAAGCCATTGACATTGATAAGGAAAAGAAATCTTGAAAACATGACCCGTTGGGGGTACTTAAGGTGGCAACCCTCAATTTATGGCATTGTATTGCTTTATATGTCCTGCGTTCACTGCCACTGGAATACAAGAATTTTTTTTTTTTTAAATATTGAGGCGAGGTTAACACGTTCTCACTGGGATGAGACATGTTATGGCGAGATAACATGTGTCGTGTAAGGCAGCGCATTTAAATAAGCTGGCAACGCACCTTAACTTCCCACAATACAGACCTGCACCATTTCTGGCACGTTGCCATGCAAAAGAAAAAAAAAAAACCTTTTACTGCAATTACCACCTGTTCCCTGGGGCATTTATTTTCCACCACTAGATGTCCTCAGTCTGATGGGCAGAATCTTTCAACCCACTTTACACTGAACCCAAGTCATCCTGAACCCAGGGCCGGCTCTACCACTTGGCGAAGTAGGCGGCCGCCTAGGGCGCACTGCCGCCTAGGGGCGCCTGACCACTATTGATCTGTCACTGGCTGCTCTGCATTGATTCATGTAAAAAACTGACACTGCCTGACTGAGATAATGAGATTGTATTATCACATGCCATTTGCAAATGTATATAGAAATAGTGACTGATCTGCCAAATACCCCCCTCCGCCCCCACCCCCCCGTGAGGCTGTATTTGATGGGCACGGGTGAAGCTGTATTTGATGGGCATGGGTGAAGCTGTATTGATTGGTGCTGGTGAAGCTGTATATGATGGGCACAGGTGAGGCTGTATTGATTGGCGCTGGAGAGGCTGCAGTTGATTGGCGCTGATCAGGCTGGGCAGGGGAAAGGGGGTGGAGTCAGGGGTGGAGCCAGGGGGGGCGGCGAAATGAGGTTTTGCCTAGGGTGTCAAAAATCCTTGCACCAGCCCTGCCTGAAATGGCCCCCAGCCTGTGACTGGACAGTAAAAGGAGAAGCAGCACAGTCATTCTGCTCTCTCCTCCTATTGGCATGCTTCTCGTCAACAAATGAATTGACTGGCTCCTTGTGCTGCTTCTCCATTCCCCTTACTAAGCTCTGCTGTACAGGCTGATTATAAGTCACATTCAAATGCTTCCACTGCTTGTAATAAAAAAAAAAAAAAATCAAGGATGTATTAATGAATACAGAGCTAAATAGATTTGCATCTTTTAGATCTGCCTGGAGTTCAGCGTTAAATGTTTTTAACACATAGCCAGCAGAAGTACCTAAATTTGTATAGATATCGGTTGCCCACGCACAGCAGCACACAGACTGGGAGAAGGAATGGGAACATGCATTAATCAGGTACGCTGCTGCTCAATTATCCAATTACTGTAGTAGGCTGTGCATGTGGAGGAGACAACGCTGCATTCCATAACTTTAACAGATGGACATCTGTTGATAAAAACCTACATTTAATTAGAAATGCAAAAATCGCAACATAGGCCTATCTGCATTTTTTTTTTTTTGAATTTCTTTGAAAAATGATCTTCCATTTTTTGGTGCCCTCACCCCCTGCTCCTGTAGCGAACTTACCACCCTTCTTAGAATCCTACACAAAAGCAAACCACCTCTTGCTCTTAACTGTGGTAGTCTAGTAGAAGATGCCTCCACGTCATTGGGGTATTAGTACAAGCCTTGCTGCCCTCTAGGGCAGTGGTTCTCCACCCTGTCCTCAAGTACCCCCAACAGGCCATGTTTGCAGGTTTTAATTTATCTTGCACAGGTGCTTTAAATCAGAGTCAATGGCTTGGTATTTTGGACAGCTATTTTATCTAAGAGAAATTCCCAAAACATGGCCTGTTGGGGGTACTTGAGGACTGAGGTTGAGAACCACTGGTCTAGGACTAGGGGCGTCCTACAAAAACAAACAAAAAAAAGAGGGTGCACCAGCCTAGTGCATTATCCCACAGCATTTTATTGAATTAAAATCAGCATAAATTATACTCACAAAATGTATAAATAGGAAAACGTTCATTGAGCTACCCTTCCGTAGCCCTGTGATCCTTAAATGGTACATTCCAAAGCAGTGGCGGCCCATCCATACAATGTTCAGGGGCGCCACCTCCCTAATCCATGTGTCTGGCCCCTAATCTACATTCAGGGCACCGGACGCAGGGATTCCAATGGGGATTTTTTTTTCTTTGAAGCATGTGATTAGAGCCTGAGGCTCTAATTGGCTTCAAAAAAGGGTGGGCGCGGGGCACAGTGAGCCCACCCACTTGTGTGACAATAGCGGTTGTCTTCCTGATTCTCCTCCCGGCCAATCAGAAAGCAGTTCCTGCGACCTGATTGGCCAGGGGGTCTTAGGACTACCTGGCCAATCGTGTCTCAGGACACACTTCCAAAGAAAGTGTGGACACCGCTCAGACCGTAATGAGTCCACAACTTGGAGCAGGTGCTAGCCTCGGCTCACCACCGTCAACAAGTAATCCCAAGGAGAAGAAAGTGGCTGCACACCACACCGAGATATTTATTGCGGAATGTTCTTTATTGGAGTCAACGTGCCCAACACGTTGACTCCAACAATAAGCAATCATCAATAATCACCTCGGTGTGGTGTGCAGCCACTTTCTTCCCCTTGGGATTACTCAGGACACTCTTCCTGTTCGCCTGAGAGACTCAAGGCCCGGCTCTTCATTCCCCCTGACTCCAAAGGTAATTCCCTGATCACCGGTGTCCCGTCCGTCTCCCGTGGATTGGGGGGGTGCGATCGCTGCATTTCCGGTTTGGTGTTAGTTTGCCCCCCCAATATATTAACCGCCACTGTTCCAAAGACCTGGGGGATCTCATCTGGGTCCTATGCGGCTAACGCGTTTCGATGTGCGACTTACAGGACTTTTCCATTGGAGATGGTCATCATACAAGCAGAACAGCAAATGATAACGTAACACAAAATGTTCTAATCGCCGGTACAGCTGACCAGAGGTTCTGACAGCTGACCAGAGCAGATAACCTTAAGAAAAGAACCAATCGGATAATGGACCCTAGGATAAAGCTCCGGTGAGCAGGGTGAAACACATTAGGGGGCGTGGCTTCTGGCAGAGACCAATGGGCTGAGGCCATTCTCATGTTTATACTATGCTGGCTTTTCAGGAGTGCGACGCTTCTCTAACCCTGTATGGCATTGGTTTGGATGAGCTTGTTTGGCAGCCTGCACTCTCTTTACCTGACTGCGGGCCACCTGGCTTTAAGCGGCGTTCCAAGTTTAGTACCTAGGTCCCATCGTAGTCTAGCTTATTCATATTAGCCCAAAGATGTTGTAACCAGGTAAAATGGCTAAGGCCTGGTTCACACTTGTATGGCTCTGCGAGCTGCGTTTTGGCATTCATTTGAATGGACTGCCTGAATGGGCTGCTGTGTCTCCTGAAAGATGCAGGGAAAAAGTCCTTGCTCCTTACTGGAACCAAACTTTGTGTAAACTCCTCTCTATGCCGGTAGCGCTCACACCGGAGGTGTGTCTTCTAGGCTTATTAGATGAAGAGCAATGGACTCGTCACTTTAGAAAGCTTCTGTGTGAATCCTTATTTTTGGCCCGGAAACAGATAGCGATTAAATGGATGCAACCCTCTTTCCCCCTGTGTAACACAACGGCTGTATGCAGTTAACCAAATATTACCTTACATGAAAGTTTTATACGAACACCGGGGATGTCCACAAAAATATAATAAAGCATGGAATGTTTGATGCTCCTCGGATCTCACCATTGTTAATGACTAATGTATATGGTCTTGGTGTGCTTTGGCCCAAAAGGTGGATTATATTCAATATGAGTTCCTTGACAAGTCACCTTCTTGCATATATCTGTTCATGTACTGACCAAGACAGTAAATGTTTGTCGTCTTTTGTTTTCCATGTATTGATTGGTTCTCCCATTTTATAAGATTGTACACATTCTAGTTTGTACCTGGATTACACAGAATTCCTTACTTCTGTATTTTGTTTACTTTTGCAATAAAAAGTATTTAAAAAAAAAAAAAAAAGATCCTTGCTCAGCATTTTAAATCGCAGCCCACACGGAAACCTTAAGTGCAGGGTGGTTCTCAGCGCGTCAAGCGGCTGCTGCGATTTCCAGTGCATGCGGGTGTCATTAGGAGTTCTGGCACCCACATGCATCTCTGCTGTTTTTCTGTGGGGGTGGTTGCGGCTGCAGGGACAGGTGTAGACCCGCAACGGGAACCACCCACACAAATGTGAACCTGGCCTAAGGAAATGTCACAAGAAAGGCCAAGGGCATATTGGCATAGGAAAGTTTGGCAGGTCAAAGGCCTGTGTGAGGTTTCCTAAACGGTGCTCCCCTTTTTTATCCTCCTGCGGGTGACCAGGTAGGTAAAAAAGGGGGAGCAAAAAATGGGCTCAGCCACTCTGGCCAAAGATGACTACAATAATCAGCTGAGAAATGGAAAAGGAGGAAAGAAAACAAAAAAAAACAAAAAAAGGAGGGGGGGGTTGAGAAACAAAGCTAGGACACGAGGAGAAAAGGAAGTAAAAGTATAAGGGAAAAAGGGGAGAGGGGACAAGAAAATTCCAAGGAGCAGGTTGGAAAACTTTTCTTGAACGAACAAATTTCTAACAGTGAATGTGATTTTTCTTCAAGAAAAGTCCATTCCATTCTTCCTGCCCATGGTGTGCTAACTCCAGGCCAACTCTGTTCCATCCGCTTTGGGACTGCCCAGCAACCTCCTCCTTCTGGGACCAGGTTGTAAAATATATTGATAGAACCTATCAAATCACTGTACCTTAAGACTTCATGCTTTTTGTCTGTGGTTGTGACTCCTTAGTGGCTTCACCACCAACTTCCACTCCCAATGGGACCATATATGTCTTCTAGTGGCACGTAGGACCATCATGTAAGCAGGGATCAACCATTCCCCGCCACAATTGACGGCAGTGAAGCAGGCGCTTCGAACTTTGTTTTTTATGGAGAAGCTGGACACTGTCACACATAATTTCAAACCCTGTACCTTAAGACTTCATGCTTTGTGTCTGCGGTTGTGACTCCTTGATGGCTTCACCACCAACTTCCACTCTCAATGGGCCCATATATGTCTCCTGTTGGCACGTAGGACCATCATGTAAGCATGGATCAACCCTTCCCCGCCACAATTGACGGCAGTGAAGCAGGCGCTTCGGACTTTGTTTTTTATGGAGAAGCCGGACACTGTCACACTAAATTTCAAACCCATGAGACGCTTCATCCCCAGATGGCTCCACTATATGGAAATCCCCTTTTCTATTGGAGATTTCCACTCACATAAAGCCTTTTCGCTACACTGACTGGTATCTTCAAGCGGATCTGGCCAACTCATTGGGCAAACTTAAAATTCAGGACGCCCCCGAGTCTCAGGCCCCCTTTCCTACCCGCACCCCTTAGACATTCCAAACTTTAGTGTTGTATTTAATAACTCTCATTTATCCGGTTGCCAACTTATCCGCTTCCACTCCTCCCATTGGTAGATCCGTTTCTTCACATTTATCTTAGGCTAGCAATAATTCTGCTGTGTGACATATTTTGGCCTAGTGTATGAAAATGTTTTGTTATGCCTCCTTTTATTATGCGCGGCGAAGGCGTTCTACTTCATTCCGAAACCTTTGATCTCTTCTCACAAAATGAATAAACATATTTAAAAAAAAAAATAAAGTCCATTAATTCTAAAAATCGAATGTTAAAAAACAAACAAAATTTTGAAGAACTTTCACATGAAATTCATCACGTCATAGAATGTACTGGGAATTGTCAAACATCTGCTAGTGTATGGCCAGCTTCAGAATGGAGGAACTTCCACAGAAGACACAAATACCTGGATGTACATCGTATCATTCTATATTATTATTCTACAATGACCTGTGACCGGTCTCTACACACATAAGCCAGCGGGCCGCATATCAGTTGGCTGTGTTGGTGATATTACATTGCTCATTGTTTATTAAATATTTGTTGAAGGTTTCTATAGGCTACGGAGATCCCAGTATCAACTTCACCCCGCCACAGCCGATACCGCAGAATGTGGCTTTACTACAAGGTGCAGGGACTGACGGATGATGAACTTTGTATGACTGACTGCTATACGGGGGGGGGGGGGAGCGATCCATGTAAATCAGCCCCTCCACCCATGACAAGCAAAATCTATGACCTCATCCACTATGGAAAACACAAACCACTGAGAAACTGAAATTAGAGTGGAGGGGTCAGTAGTGCTATTTTTTTTTTTGCATATTTGTCACACTTAAATGCTTCAGACCATCGAACAAATTTTATTACACAAATATAACCCCAGTAAATACAAAATTACGTTTTTAAATGATGATTTAATTTATTAAAAGAGAAAGAAGTACAGGGAAAGCTGGTCTGGCTATACTTCTATGGAGCACAGGTGAGCAGTTCATTCTGCACTCCGGTGACCCGTTTTCAGCAGACAGCGGGTCTGAAGCTGATGTCACAAAGCCGGTCCAGGCTGGGGAAAGAACGCCACCATATGGCTGGGATCCGCCCACATGCCTGGACTGGCCAACTGTCTCAGCCTCTTAGCGAGTCGCTGAGAGCCTAAGCCGGCCGCTCCCACCCCCTCCACAGCCCAGCAGTCCAGGGAGCGCGGGGGGTGCAGAGCAGAAGCAGTCACCAGCTCTCAGGGAGCTCTGAGAACCGAGTGATCGGTGGTGTTTGATTGCTCACTTAGAGCCATCGGACTGATGCTGCATCCACCTAGGTAAGACTCCCCCAAAAAATAAATTCCCATACTTCTTTTTTAAGGGAAAAAAAGCTTTCCAAACCTACCTATGTGAAAAAGTAATCCCCCCCCCCTTGCTAAATAGTGAATGAACTGTGATTAACCACATTTTTTGGAAAACGGTGTTATATTTCACTTGTCACACCCAGGCCTGATTACTGCCAAACCTGTTGAATCAAGAAATCACTTAAAGCGGAGTTCCACCCAAAAGTGGAACTTCCGCTGATCGGATTACTCCCCTCCTCAGGTGTCACATTTGGCACCTTTCGGGGGGGAGGGGGAAGAGGACACTTGTCTTTAGACAGGTGTCCTTTTCCACACATCTAGGAGCTCGGGCCAGCGGCCGCTGACGTCAGCAGCCTGGCTCCCTCCTCCATCCTCGCTCTGCTACTGGCCGCCTGGCCAAAAGAAGAGCGCAGATGAGCTTTGTGTATGCGCAGTAGGGTGCCCAGCGTGAAGCTGTAATGCTCCACGTCCGGGTTCCCTTACCGGCAATGGATCCGGCTGCACCCGACGCCCGATCCGAAGATCGGTGGCGGGTGCAGACATTGCTGGACTCCAGGACGGGTAAGTGTCTTATTATTAAAACTCAGCAGCTACAGTATGTGTAGCTGCTGACTTAATTTTTTTAGTTCTGGGCAGACCTCCGCTCTTAATAAAAGCTTTGTCTGACAAAGTGAAGCACACTAAAAGATCTCAAAAAGCAACACATCATGCCGTGTTCTAAAGATATTCAAGAACAGTTGAGCAACAAAGTAATTGACGTGTATCCATCTGGAAAGAGTTAACAAAGCAGTTTCTTTGAGACTGCAGGGAAACACAGTGAGAGATGTTATCCACAAATGGAGAAAACTTAGAACAGTGGTGACTCTTCCCACGAGAGGTCGACCTACCAAAATTACTCCAAGCGCACAAATGAAGTCATTAAAGAACCCAGAACATCATCTAAAGAACTGCAGGTCTCACTTGCCTCAGGTAAGTCCGTGTTCACGATCAAACAATAAGAAGACTGGGTAAAAATGGCGTCCATTGGAGAGTTCCAAGGCCAAAGCCAATGCTGACCAAGAAGAACACAAAGGCTCCTCTCACATTTGCCAAAACCATCTTGATTATCCCAAAGACTTTTAGGCAAATATGCTGTGTACTGATGAGACAAAAGTTGAACTTTTTGGAAGGTGTGCGTCCCGTTACATCTGACATAAAACACAGCATTTCACACAAAGAACATCATACCAACTGTCACACATGGTGGTGGTACTGTGATGGTCTGGGGCTGCTTTGCAGCTTCAGGACCTGGATGACTTGCCATCATTAATGGAATCATGAATTCTGCACTCTACCAGAAAATCCTGAAGGAGAGTGTCCGGCTCAAGCCCAAACTCAAGCGCACTTGTGTTATGAAGCAGGACAATAATCCGAAACACGCCAGCAAGTCCACCTCTGAATTAAGGTTTTGGAGTGGCCTAGTCAAAGCCTGGACTTAAAGTGGTTGTAAACTCTTTACAACCAATTTAAACTACGGGTAAGCCATGTAGGTTCCATGAATATCTCCTAAACCTGCACGGTTTAGGAGATATACACTGTACTTGCATGTGCCGACGTCATCAAAAAATGTGCAGTGAAGAAACGGGCTGCCGTGCGGTTTCTTCACTGTGATTGTGCCTCGCTTGGCAGCTCCTGCGCACGTGTGTGGGAGTGAGGTCACGCGACTCCAGCCAGTCACAGCGCCAGAATCCGCGGCCCCGGGAGGAAGAGGGGTGAAGATGGATGCTTCCTACTGCGGGGACAACGCGGGCGTCGATTGCAGGTAAGTGGCACATAATAGGCTAGTATGCGATGCATACTAGCCTATTATGCTTTACTTTGCAGGGTAATAAAGAGGAAGTAAAACCCATCAGGGTTTACTTCCTCTTTAAATCTGATTGAGATGCTGTGGCATAACCTTAAACAGGCAGTTCATGCTGGAAAACCCTCCGATGTGGCTGAAATAAAACAATTCTGCAAAGAAGAGTGGACCAACATTCCTCTACAGCGATGTAAAAGACTCATTGCCAGTTATCGGAAACGCTTGATTGCAGTTGCTGCCACCAAGGGTGGCACAACCAGCTATCAGATTTAGGAGGCAATTACTTTTTCACATATGGCCAGGCAGATTTGGACAGCTTTTTTTCCCTTAATAAATGAAATTATCATTTAGAAATTGCATTTTGTATTTACTCCGGTTATCTTTGTGTAATATTAAAATGTTTTTGATGATCTGAATCATTTAAGTGCGACAAATATGCAAATAAAAAAGAATGTAAAAAATCAGGAGGGGGCAAATACTTTTTCACAGCACTGTATGTCTGCATGTATAAATTCCTGATGTGACAATGTACAGCAACTGTATCCTCTTTATCATGACCCATCTAACCACATCTGTCCAACCTTTGACCCAACCAACCTTTGATCCCTCCCTTTCCTGCATTGCAATGCTCTGGGGGGGGGGGGGGGAGGGGACCTTAGAAAAAGGACTCCAGCACAGAATCTGTGCCTTCGGTGATCTCTAGCAGTCTCAAGTAGCACATTCCCATTCCATGATGTCTCCTACAGCACCACTCCAGTCTCCAACCACTCAGGTAGCACTTCCAAAGTCTTGGACCATCTCCTGAGGACGTTCACAGTCTCAAACAGTCTTCTGTATCTCCATCCCCTGAAGGACGTTCACAGTCTCTAAGCAGTCTTCTGTAATACTATCTTCTGAACAATTTCCACGCTCTCTAACAGTCTTCTATGACACCATCTTCTGATGGATGTCCACAGTCTCTAACAGTCTTCTTTAACACCATCTCCTGAAAGAGGTCCATAGTCTCTAACAGTCTTCTGTATCACCTGAAGGGTGCACAGTCTGTCTTCTATAACATCATCTTCTGAAGGAGGTCCATAGTCTCTAACAGTCTTCTGTGGCATTACGTATACTGAACATTACATGTGGCCCCATTGTAACGTGAGGGGCCAAAACGAAGGCCCCCTATACAAGGTCAGTTGACCATCACTGATTTGCAGTATGCAATTATCAACTCTGAACTCCAGCACTCTCCTCATGTCCCATAATGCAATGCATGAATATCTCCATGAGTCCTAGCAGCCCCTACACTGCATTGCTGGATGTCAGCATGGAATTCAGACCAGATCAGATGGCCAGCAAGTAACGTTTTTAGAATTGTAACCTGGACAGTCACAAGTGGTGTGGAGGATCTGAGCTCACACACAGACACATGTCCACCGAGTTCATCCTGGTGTCACGTGTCGGCGAAGTTCTTAAGGGAAGTTTATTAGCAGTTACTGATGATGATTAATACACACAATGAGATGCAGCAATGTATCAATAATTCTCCAAGATTCTTATCACTTGTATCCTCTACATCTACTGACAGGTGAATATATTACGGAGTAATTATTGTGTGTGACGACATGAGAACACTGTCCAGGAATAGAGGACAGGTGTGCTGTCCCAGGCTGGTTTGCCTATTCCAAGGAGACAATTTCCATACTGGGGAGATTTGGATAACATTTTACTACACTGGACTGTATCCAATCTAAAATAACACTCAAAACATGAAACACAAAGTCCATAATAGATGGCACCCGGTGTCTAAGTGCTGATATTCATTATAAAGTGCTTCCGTGCGATTCCCCCACCAAAGGTAACACTAGCAGCTCAACCTTCGGTGCTGTGGAATGCTTATTGGCGTATAAAAGGATTCGCTCAGTACAGTTGGTTGATAACACATGAAAAAGAAAAGTATATATAGTGCTCTCCGTTTTAGGTGCAAAACAACTCTTTACTTTATTTAAAATGGGTACTCACAACGTTCGCACTGTAGCCCAGTGCACAGCATAAACACAATGTAATCCATACAGCATGAATTGCCTGGAAACAGCGATGGTCGCGGGTGACGTCACTTCCTACTTTCGGACGCATTGCGTTCCACACACCGGAACTTCGTCAGCGGGTCCTTTTATACGGCAATAAGCATTCCACAGCACCGGAGGTTATTATTGGAAGGAATTTATTGTGATACTCCATTATATTGCCACATTCAGTCCAAAACTGGGACAACAAGCGCTGTTTGACCCTCGTGATAAGGGTCATAACAGGAAGGCGAGCTGATAGTGTTACCTTTGGTGGTGGAATAGCAGGGAAGCACTTTATAATGAATATCAGCACTTTTTCTATTTTGGACTTTGTGTTTCAAGTTTTAATTTCATGCCAATAGCGCTGCACTTTTTGGATATTTGCTTATGGAATTTGATACATTTACATATGGAGTTCAGCTGCTTATCTATAGTCATTTTGGATTGCGCTGATTGATCTCTATTGTTGCATTTACACAGGACTGTATAGCTGGTGGGTGCGGGGTGCTCCTTTCATCAGCTTCTGCCAATTGTACTGATAACTATAACAACAACTGGGGGAATCCATAGTGGAGAAGGATTTGGGGGTTTTGGTTGATCATAAGCTTAATAATGGCATGCAATGCCAAGATGCGGTTTCCAAAGCAACCAAAATCCTTTGTTGTATTAGGAGAGGTATGGACTCCAGAGACAGAGACATTATTTTGCCCCCCCTGTACAAATCATTAGTAAGACCTCATCTGGAATGTGCAGTTCAGTTTTGGGCACCAGTTCACAAAAAGGATATCGGGGAACTGGAGAAAGTGCAGAGAAGGGCAACCAAACTAATAAAAGGCATGGAGGAGCTCAGCTATGAGGAAAGATTAGAGGAACTGAATTTATTCTCTCTTGAGAAGAGGAGATTAAGGGGGGATATGATCAACATGTACAAATATATAAGTGGTCCATATAGTGAACTTGGTGTGGAGTTATTTACTTTAAGGTCATCACAAAGGACAAGGGGGCACTCTTTACGTCTAGAGGAAAAAAGATTTCATCTACAAATACGGAAAGGTTTCTTCACAGTAAGAGCTGTGAAAATGTGGAATAGACTCCCCCCAGAGGTGGTTTTGGCCAGCACAGTTGATTGCTTTAAAAAAGGCCTGGATTCTTTCCTTAATGTAAATAATATAACTGGGTACTAACATTTTTAGGTAAAGTTGATCCAGGGTGAATCCAATTGCCTCTCGGGGAATCAGGAAGGAATTTTTTCCCCCGTTATAGCAAATTGGATCCATGCTTTGCTGGGGTTTTTTGCCTTCCTCTGGATCAACTGTGGGTGAAGGATTGTATATGGGATGATTTGGTTGTGTGTATGTATGTATATATATATATATATATATATATATATATATATATATATATATATAAATGGTTTTTTTTTTGGTTGAACTGGATGGACTTGTGTCTTTTTTCAACCTGACTAACTATGTAACTGCCAGAAAACCACTTAAAAGGAACATAGAGAAAGTTTATAAAGCTGGCCATACATTATACCAGTGGTCTCAAAACTGCGGCCCGAGGCCCATTCCACCAACTGATACCAATGCTGGAGCTCTATTCTTCCCATTGATATCAACAATGGGGCAGTATTCCTCCCACTGAAACCAAAGAAAGGGCATTGATGCTGGGACATTTTCTACTTCCACTAGCCACAGTCCGGCCCCCCTAAAGCCTGAAGGACAGGACATTTGCTTAGAAAGTTGGGATATCCCTGCACTATATAATCTGATTGTACAATTTCTGTACAATCTGCTTTAGCGTTACCAAAACAAAGTACCGTATTTTTCGCACCATAAGACGCACTTTTTTCCCCCAAAAAATTGGGGGAAGTGTCCCTACGTTTTATGGTGCGAATGTTGCAAAAAAAACCTCCCCCCATCAGTGCCGAGAGCCCGCATTACACTGCGGGCTCCGGGACACCATAGAGCGCCGCTGTGAGTCTTCTCACAGAGTGAGAAGACAGAGCAGCCCCAGCAGCCGAATGAAGTACTGCCGCGGCGGAGGCTGGAGCTGCTCTGTCTTCTATCCCAATGGGGTGGTCTGGCTGCAGAGTGGAGCTCCACCAGGTGCAAGTGTGATGACATCATCACAGCGTGGCGGTGGCGGGAGATATGAATCTCCCTTTCAGCTCTATGTCAGGCTGCATTGCATGGAACCAGGTATGGCTGTAATTGATTGGCACTGGTATATGGCTGCATTTCATGGCTCTGGTATATGGCTGCATTTCATGGCTCTGGTATGGCTGTATTTAATGGACTCTGGTATGTGCTGTATTTCATGGACTCTGGTATGGCTGTATTTCATGGACTCTGGTATGGCTGTATTTAATGGACTCTGGTATGGCTGCATTTCATGGACTCTGGTATGGCTGTATTTAATGGACTCTGGTATGGCTGTATTTAATGGACTCTGGTATATGGCTGCATTTCATGGACTCTGGTATATGGCTGCATTTCATGGCACTGGTATATGGCTGCATTTCATGGACTCTGGTATATGGCTGCATTTCATGGCTCTGGTATGGCTGTATTTAATGGACTCTGGTATGTGCTGTATTTCATGGACTCTGGTATGGCTGTATTTCATGGACTCTGGTATGGCTGTATTTCATGGACACTGGTATGGCTGTATTTAATGGACTCTGGTATGGCTGCATTTCATGGACTCTGGTATGGCTGTATTTAATGGACTCTGGTATGGCTGTATTTAATGGACTCTGGTATATGGCTGCATTTCATGGACTCTGGTATATGCTGTATTTCATGGACTCTGGTATATGGCTGCATTTCATGGACTCTGGTATATGCTGTATTTCATGGACTCTGGTATATGGCTGCATTTCATGGACTCTGGTATATGGCTGCATTTCATGGCACTGGTATATGGCTGCATTTCATGGCTCTGGTATGGCTGCATTTCATGGACTCTGGTATGGCTGTATTTAATGGACTCTGGTATATGGCTGTATTTAATGGACTCTGGTATATGGCTGCATTTCATGGACTCTGGTATGGCTGTATTTCATGGACTCTGGTATGGCTGTATTTAATGGACTCTGGTATGGCTGTATTTAATGGACTCTGGTATGGCTGTATTTAATGGACTCTGGTATATGGCTGTATTTCATGGACTCTGGTATGGCTGTATTCCATGGACTCTGGTATATGGCTGCATTTCATAGGACTGGTATATGACTGTACTTCATGGTATATGGCTGTACTGGTTAATATTTTATAAACCATTTGGTTCAGAATATGTTTTTTCTTGTTTTCCTCCTCTAAAGCCTAGGTGCGTCTTATGGTGCGAAAAATACGGTAATAGGAGGACCAACCAAGAAAAAAAAAAAAAATTAAATTAGTATGAAATCAGGCAGGTCCTTGCACTACCCATGGTTGATGTCAGATCGAGAGAAGGTTGTACAAACAGATTGTTTAACTTTACAATCTGACTGTACAATCAACTTTAGATTTACCAAAACCATGCAATCTAAGGATCTACCCAAACAGAGATTGTACAATATAGTGCATGGCGAGCCTTAAAGTGGGCATAGATGGCCAAATACAAGCACCACCTTCAGTCATGGATGAAGATCGGGGCCATCAGAGAAGCTGCTTAGGCTCACCATACAATCTGAATGTACAATAAACTTTAGAGCTACCATAACTAATATGAGGATTTACCTAATTCTATCCTAATCAATGTGGGGCATCATACCACGTCTTCTAACAGACGTGCACAGCCACATCCCAATCAATACCAAGGAAACAATGAAAAAGGTAAATGATCTTTAAACAACAAAGGGCCTTTAAAGGCCGGGTACTTTGAAGTGAGAGAACACGATTATATTAAAATAGAAACGTTATTACAGAATTGAATCAAAAGAGCTCATTGTTCTTAACCACTTTAATACCGGGCACTCTCACCCCCTTCCTGCCCAGGCCAATTTTCGCAGTTTGAACGGCAATTGCGCGGTCATGCAACACTGCACCCATATGACATTTTTATCTTTTTTTTCTCACACAAATAGAGATTTTTTTCGGGGGTATTTAACCACTTGCCGACCGCCCACCGCAGCGTGACGGCGACAAGGTGGCTCGTTATCGCAAACCACCGTCACCTGACGGCGGCCGCGATAACTAATATTGTGATCCGTAATATTCATATTCATACATACTAATATTCAACCGTAAACGCGGCA
Organism: Glandirana rugosa; assembly: GCA_018402905.1. Lineage (NCBI taxonomy): Eukaryota > Metazoa > Chordata > Amphibia > Anura > Ranidae > Glandirana > Glandirana rugosa. Next base: position 179,006 of record BLSH010221319.1, on the reverse strand, counting down.
CCTTTTGCGCAAACCAATCAATAAACTCCGACTGCGATTTTTTTACCAAGAATATGAGGAAGAATATAAAATCGGCCAAAACCGATGAAAAAAAATGTTTTTTTATATTTTTTTTTTTTGGATTTGTATTTTAGCAAAAAGTAAGAAATTTGGTATTTTTTGCAAAATTGTCGCTCTTCTTTTGTTTATAGCGGCGATCAGAAATGACGCAGAGGGGATCAAATACCACCAAAAGAAAGGTCTATTTGTGGGAAAAAAAGGACGCAAATTTAGTTTGGCTACAACGTCACACAACCACGCAATTGTCAGTTAAAGCGACGCAGTGCCGAATCGCAAAAAGTGCTCTGGTCCTAAAGTGTGAAATCCTTCCGGGGCTGAAGTGGTTAAACACCACTGGGTTTATTTTTTCTTTTGCTAAATAAAAAAAAGACCGAAAATATTGAAAAAAAAAAAAAAGGCATTTTTCTTAGTTTCTGTTATAAAATTTTGCAGATAATCTTTCTTCATAAATTTAAGCCAAAATGTATTCTGCTCCATTTCCTTGGTGAAAATAACCCAAATCAGTGTTTATTCTTTGGTCTGTAGGAAAGTTATAGAGTCCACAAACTATGGGATAAATATCTGAAAATTAATCAGTCCTTATTTACTGACGACCGATCTCATTTCTTAAGACCCAAAAAGCCAGGAAAGTACAAATACCCCCCAAATTACCCCTTTTTAGAAAGGAGACAGTCCAATGTATTTAGTAAGAGGCATGGTGAGTTGTTTTTAAGCTGTAATTTTTTGTCACAACTTTAAAAATTAAGAAATTTAAAAAAAAAAAAGTTTTTTTTCAAATTTTTTTTTTTTTTTTTTTACATACTGCCACCAGTGCATGACAGCGTCAACATATAACTGGTGTGGTGGTTATCAGGGATGCTGATTGGTGACATTATGTAAAAAAAAATACACAGTATATTTTTTCTTTTTTTAACAGAATGGGGTTTATTTACTAAACTTAGAGAGGGCAAAATTAGTCACAATTCTGCAGAGGGTTTTACTGCTAAAGCTTAATTAAAAAAGCTTAGGTTAGAAGCCGAGTGGTTTCTCTGCAGAATCATGACTAATTTTGCCCTCTCTGGCTTTAGTTTATAGTAACACTGTACCACTCTGGGGAAGTGAGCAGGATTTTTTTTATGATTGCTTATACCAGTGAATTTCACTGGTATAAGCAACCATTTCTACTGAATGAAACTGTTTAATTCAGCGTTTACTATTGTGATTAGCGGTGATTGGCCCTGTCTGTACCATGTGATCACTGTGACCAATCACAGCTAGCAACACAATTGTACATAATGAATAGCATGAAAGGAAGCCTTTCATTACGTACAAATGTCATGTGATCGGTTGTGATTGGTCACATCGATCACATGGTATCGGTACGTTGATCAGTCATCGGCTGTGTCCGGTGACACATTCCAGGAGGACGTCATATGATGTTCACCCGGAACACAGAATGTCCTGCCCAACCGTCATTTGACATTATAAAAAAGGGGGGGGGGGGAGTGGTTAAAGGACCACCCAAAGCAATTACAATAATACAGTGCAACTATCATAAAACGCCCTACGGTAAAGCTGCACGATTCTGGCCAAAATGAGAATCACAATTTTTTTGCTTAGAATAAAGATCACAATTCTCGTGGCGTAACATCTTACATATACAAAAAAATTGAGCTAACAGCACGGTTTTGTTTTGTTTTTTTGAAAGTCATTTTCCCCAAAAAATTGTGTTTGAAAGACCGCTGCGCAAACACCGGGACATAAAATATTGCAAAAACGGCCATTTTATTCTCTAGGGTCTCTGCTAAAAAAAATATATAATGTTTGGGGGTTCTAAGTAATTTTCTAGCAGAAAATACTGGATTTTTACTTGTAAGCAACAAATGTCAGAAAAGATTTAGTCTTTAAATGGTTAAACTAAACTCTTCTATACAGGTGGAGTTCATTCCTTTGAAGTAGTTACATTGCATCTCTTCTAGCTTCTTTTATCAACACTGACCTCAGACTGGGCTCTCTGCCCAGACTTGGCGAGACTCAAGTCGCTCCGACTTAGAGGAGACTTCAGGCGACTTGCATTGACTCCTGTTACAGTCAAGTCGCGCTGAGTCGCCCCGCAAGTCGGACCCAATTAACTGCACTGAAAATTGCGGTAATGCCTGATGGAGATTGCGGGGGGTGAATCGAGATCGCAATTTTATTACGATTAATCGTGCAGCTCTACCCTATGGGTATACCATACGGGTAATCAAGTAAGCTACAGAAGTTGATTCGGATATCCAGAGTTGATGCCAATTTATCCTGGTGGTTAATAATGACGTGTTTCACTGCTTCATCAGGGAAACCACAAAAGCATCACAGTAGAGTTACAAGCCAAGCTTGGATAGATTGCTGTAGATTACAGCAGATTCCGCTGACAACTTTGTTGTGCCTTTTGACCGGCTGGTAGTGGCCTTTGGATGGTCCGATGAAGGGGACACCACCCTTTACTTGCTATGCTGGGGGTTATTACCCCCTGAGGCACAGCAATCCATGCAAGCTTGGTATGTAGCTCTACAGTGATGCTTTAAAGGCTTCCCTGATAAAGTGAAATGCATCAGTCACCAAGATATAATCAGCATCAACTCTGGATATCAGCATCAACGTTCGTAGCATACTTGATACCTGTAAGGTATTTTATGACGTTTGCACTGTATTCTTGTAATTACTTTGGGTGGTCCTTTAAGGCCAATGAGATCTTTTAATCCAATGATGTAATAAAATTTCTATTTCAATATAATTGTGTTACCTCACTTCAAAGTACCCGGCCTTTAAAGTCTCTTTGTTGTTTAAAAGTAATTTACCTTTTTCATTGTTTCTATCCTAATCAATCTCTATACCAGTGGTCTCCAAACTGTGGCCCTTTGCTTGCCTTTATCCGGCCCTTGGGGCCCTATTCCATCCACTGACACCAATGAAGGGGCATAATTCCTTCTATTGATAGCAATGATGGGGCAAAATTCCTTCCATTGATAGCAACAATGGGGCACAATTCCTTCCATTGACACCGATGGGGCACAATTCCTTCCATTGACACCAACAATGGGGCACAATTCCTTCCACTGACACCAACGATGGGGCACAATTTCTTCCATTGACACCAACGATGGGGCACAATTCCTTCCATTGACACCAACGATGGGGCACAATTCTTTCCATTGGCACCAATGATGGGGCACAATTGCTTCCACTGATAGGCCACTATTCATCCCACTGACACCAACAATGGGAACCATTCCTCCCAATGACACCATCACAAGGGCAAAACTCCTTCCATTGACACCAATGATGGGGCATAATTCCTTCCATTGATACCAATGATGGGCCACTATTCCTCCCACTGACACCAACAATGGGTACCATTGCTCCCAATGACACCATCAAAAGGGCACAATTCCTTCCATTGACACCAACGATGGGGCATAATTCCTTTCCATTGGCACCAACGATGGGGCACAATTGCTGCCATTGATAGGCCACTATTCATTCCATTGACACCAACAATGGGAGCCATTCCTCCCAATGACACCATCATAAGGGCAAAACTCCTTCCATTGACACCAACGATGGGGCATAATTCCTTCCATTGATACCATTGATGGGCCACTATTCCTCCCACTGACACCAACAAAAAGGCAAGATTCCTCCTACTATAACCAACATTGGGGCAGAACTCTTTCTATTCACACCAATGATGGGGCACTATTCTTCCCACTGACATCAATGATGGGGCACTATTCCTCCCACTGACACCAATGATGGGGCACTATTCCTCCCACTGACACCAAAGATGAGGGCATTATTTACTCCCCACTGGATGCCAGAATATTTCCTACTCTCACTGGCCCTAGTCCACCCTCCTAAAGTCTGAAGGACAGTAAACTGGCTCTTTGTTTAGAAAATTTGAGACCCCTGGTATATACAACCGAGTGGGGCCTTGTACAGCATAGCTGTTAGCAGATCTAAAGGAGACTGTATAGAAAAATTCTAACGTGTGGTGAGCTTAAGACCTACCTAATCAATCCAATCAATTTAATGCCCAACCAGACAGACTCCTGCACCACACACTTGTTGGTAGAGCTAAAGAAGTCAGATTGTAACGTGTGTGGTGGGCCTTGCACAGATTTTCCATTTGTCGGAAATCTCTGTGTGAGCTAAACTGAAGAGAATCCTTCCCTTTCCTAAGAAGGAAAGGTAAAAAAGAGCTGCTTAGGAATGGTGACCCCACCGATCACAGAACATACTGGTAATGCACTGTCCCATCAATGGCCAGCCTACATAACAGAATGACATACCGGAGCTGCCAGTGTCTGGTCCATACGTTGTCTGCATCCCCTGTGTAGAGCGGATTCTGGAGCTGCTACAATATTTGAGGATTTCAAATTTCACAGAAAAATCTTCCCGTTTTCATGCGCCGTCACCGCCCCTGGATTGGTGTGAGCCTCCAGACAGTCAGAGATGTGTGCAGCTCATAGCTATGGAGGATGAGCATAGCCTCAGCACACAGATCACGTGACCAGCAGGAAATCTCAGGGCCCCGGGTGTATTATCAGCTCGGTATTCTCTAATGCCAGGTGATGAATCAGCAGCATGAAAATCATACACACGATAATAACACCAATTCATTTATAAAGCCGGGTGAGTAACATACACTGATATGTTGTATCGATAGAGAAATCCACGTCTAGACTTAGTCAGGATATAAAGACACAAAATAAATGCTGCTCCGTATTCATGAATACATGAAAAAAAATGATCTTATTTTTTCTAATAAAGCAATTTACAGACAGAGAGGGAGAGGCAGAACAAGTAGCCAGCTAGGTGTCCTGCAGTGTTCACATCTCATGTACAGAGCATGCTGATAGGAGGAGAGAGCAGAATGACCCCCCCAGGCTGGCCGGAGGGGCAACAAAAAGCAGGGCACAGTTGTGATGAGAAAGGCGCAGTTTGCCATGCAGCAGCCCCACATGGAAAAACTGCGCCTGGGGCAGCTGCCCCTCCTGCCCCATGCCCCAGGCTGGCCAGAGGGACAACAACAAGCAGTGCACAGCTCTGATGAGAAAGGCGCAGTTTTCCATGCAGCAGTCCAACATGGAAACACTGCGCCTGGGACAGCTGTCCCTCCTGCACACCCCCCCCCCCCCGCCCCAGGCTGGCCAGAGGGGCAACAAAAAGCAAGGCACAGCTCTGATGAGAAAGGTGCAGTTTGCCATGCAGCAGCCCCACATGGAAACACTGCGCCTGGGGCAGCTGCCCCTCCTGCCCCAGGCTGGCCAGAGGGACAACAACAAGCAGTGCACAGCTCTGATGAGAAAGGCGCAGTTTTCCATGCAGCAGTCCAACATGGAAACACTGTGCCTTGGACAGCTGCCCCCCC
>BLSH010221319.1:145515-162407 GCA_018402905.1 Glandirana rugosa | reverse complement strand
GGGCGGGGGTCTATAAGACCCCCATATCCCTCCTTTGCACTTAAAAGTATTCAAAACACCAAGATCGCTGTTTTTGAATGCATGTCATTATTTGAAAATGGCGCCGAAAACATCCCGAGTAACCCGGAAGTGATGTCATCACTTCCGGGTCACCATCATGGACAGCCCATCAAAGCCGATCCCAGTGTTATGTCAATATAGCCAATTCATCAAAATCTCTAATTACGTAATTTCCGGTTATTGTAAACCGTCCGTAATTGGAGATTTAGATGACTTGCCGTTTTGACACAACACCGGGAACCGTAAACACTTGTGCCAAATGAAGACTTTGCTGTTTTGACACAATATTATTATTATTATAATAATACAGGATTTATATAGCGCCAACAGTTTGCGCAGCGTTTTACAATATTAGGGCAGACAGTACAATTACAATACAAATCAATACAGGAGGAATCAGAGGGCCCTGCTCGTTAGAGCTTACAATCTAAAAGGAAGGGAATCAGCGGGTAACAAGGGAAAAGTTGTCGCCACAGTGGAGGCGGCCATTTTGTTGGTTAGTATCGGAGTGGACTAAGAATATCCGCTCATAATACCGCGTACCGGAGTGTTTCCGGTTCCCGGTGTTGTGTCAAAACCTCCAATTAGGGACGGCTTACAGTAACCGGAAGTGACGCAATTGGAGATTTTGATGGACTGGCGCAGTCCACCGGCTTTGTTGGTCTGTCCGGTCAGCTAGTGGATGTGGCAGCTGGTCTCTCGGGGGTCTTCTGGTGGGACGAGAGAGCCGCAGAAAGGGGGGCACATGTTCCCTGCCACTGCTTGTAATAGCTATTGAGCAGCTATTTAGCCGCTCTGATTGCTATTACAAGAGAGCTGACCCTTGGTTCTAAAAGACGGTACTAGAGTGATGCTTGAAGCTGCACCCATCATCCAGGTATAACCACTTGAAGTCAAATGACGTACTAGGTATGTGATTTGGTGGCAGGTGATTGATTTTTAAATCTGCAGCTTTCATTAAAATAGTCCCTTATGATCCTGCCATGAAGGTCTTTTTTCAGCAATTTCCTGTTATGGGGTGACAACGCTACTTCCCAATTGTGCTCCTGCGTTGTCACTCTGTCACATGGGCTTCCAGTGGAGACTACAAGTGGCTCTTTTAACCGCTTAAGGACCATCCCCACATACATATACTGCGGCAGGGCGGCCCTTAAGCACAGAATAACGTACCTGTACATGATTCCTCTTCTTGGCTTTTGGCTTCTTTGGCATGCGATTGGACACAGCGAGAGCCAATCAGCAGGTCCGGGACCTGCCGATCATTCACAGGAGAGGCAGACTGCCGTTCTGTGAGGGAGGAAAATGGAGATCTTATGTTTCTGCTAAGCAGAAACACGGATCTCTGTTCTCCTCCAGTGACAGCATCCCCCCACAGTTAGCAAGCACTCCCTTGGAACACACTTAACCCTTTGATCGCCCCGATGTTAACCCCTTCCCTGCCAGTGTCATTAGTACAGTGACAGTGTATATTGTTTGCACTGATCACTATAATAGTGTCACTGGTCCCCAAAAAGTGTCATTTAGTGTCAGATTTGTCCGCCGCAATGTCGCAGTCCCACTAAAAATCGCCAATCTCCGCCATTACCAGTAAAAACAATAAAAATAAATAAATAAAAAGTCCCCAAATCTATGCCGTAGTTTGTAGACGCTATAGCTTTTGCGCAAACCAATCAATATACGCTTATTGGGATTTTTTTTTTAGCAGAAATATGTAGAAGAATACATTTTGGCCCAAATTGATGAAGAAGTGCGATTTTTTTACAATTTTTTATTGGGAATAGCAGAAAGTAAAAAATATTGCATTTTTTCTAAATTTTTGCTCTTTTTTCATTTATAGCGCAAAAATTAAAAACCGCAGAGGTGATCAAATATCACTAAAATAAAGCTCTATTTGTGGGAAAAAAAAGGACAGCAAATTTTGTTTGGGTACAACGTCGCACGACCGCGCAATTGTCAGTTAAAGCGACGCAGTGCCAAATCGCAAAAAGTGCTCTGGTCAGCAGGGGGGGGGGGGGGGGGGGTAAATCCTTCCGGGGCTGAAGTGGTTAACACACATTATGCAGGTATGGTGAACGGTCATCACCATCCGGGCACTCACCATGCAGCCATCACCGGAGTGTGTGTAGACAGGAAGTGGCTGCAATAAGGCTGTAGGAGATCAGCAGCACAGAGATGTAACAAAGCATGAAAAAAGAAAAGGGAAACAAGGATTGTATGTAACAAAATATAAAATAGTTTATGATGCACGGAGCAATTTGGGGGAGATTTACTACAACTGGAGCACTCAGGATCTGGTGCAACTGTGCATGGCAGCCAATCAGCTTCTAACTTCAGTTTGTTCAATTAACCACTTCAGGATTTCCCACGTTAGGACCAGAGCACTTTTTGCGATTCGGCACTGCGTCGCTTTAACTGACAATTGCGCGGTCGTGCGACGTTGTACCCAAATGTAATTTGCGTCCTTTTTTCCCCACAAATAGACCTTTCTTTTGGTGGTATTTGATCACCTCTGCGTCATTTCTGATCGCCGCTATAAACAAAAAAAAGTGACAAATTTTGAAAAAAAAAACAAAAACAATATTTCTAACTTTTTGCTAAAATACAAATCCAAAAAAAAATATAAAAAAACAAAAATGTATTCATCGGTTTTGGCCGATTTATATTCTTCCTCATACTTATGGCAAAAAAAAAAAAAATCACAATCAGCGTTTATTGATTGGTTTGCGCAAAAGTTGCCGCATTTACAAACCATGAGAATTCATTTATGGCGTTTGTACAATTTTTTTTTTTACTGGTAATGGCGGCGATCTGCGTTTTTTAGTCGGGACTGTGATATTGCGGCGGACATGTCGGACATTTTTGACACTTTTTTTGGGACCAATGACATTTATACAGCGATCAGAAATTTAAATATTCACTGATTTCTGTATAAATGTCATTGGCAGTGAAGGGGTTAACCTGCAGGGGGAGATCTAGGGGGTAACTGTGTTCCCTGGGTGTGTTCTAACTGTGAGGGGGCTGGGCTATCAGGGGCATAAGAGATCTAACTGATCCCAGTGACAGGGATCAGTAGATCACTGTCATACCGCCTGTCAGAACGGGGAACCGGCGTGTTTTCATCAGCGGTTCTCCGTTTTTCTCTGTGCCAGGCAATCGTGGGTAGCCGGTGGACATTGAGTCCACCCGACCCGCAGCCCCGCTCAGGGCGTGCGGCGGGCATGAGCTGCCTAGCTGTCGTGTCCGCAAGTGACGACTATAAGGCCTCATACACACGGGCGTATCTTAAAAAATAATCAAAACGTCGGGCCCGACGTCAGGGGAAAAAAAAAATGGCGTTTTTCAGCGTTAGTGAGCGTCGGCGTCAATAGGCGTCTTTAGAAAAAAAAAATCCTCTGATATTTTTCAATCTAAAAACGTTGGCGCTAATACGGCATTAGAGAGCGCTTTGCGTCGTCTGCGTCAAAAAACACCAAAACGTTACAGCCTCAGGACGCGCTGGCCGTGGGTTCTACTTTCATCTCACTAACGCCGGCGCCACCTACAACTCAAAAACGTCGGCGTTTTTATGGGGCCATTGACTAACATGGAGAGCTGCAAAAAACGCCAGAAAACGTCGGCGTCAAAAAACGTCCGTGTGTATGAGGCCTAAGCGGCGATTTGCAGGACAGCCACGCTGTCGCCGCTTATAGTCGCTATGCGGTCCGGAACCGGTTAAGCTTTGACAATAAAAACCTGGAAGCGGATTGGTTGCTGCACCAGATTTTGCGCTCTCCGATTTTAGCACATCTCCCCCCTTTGGGTTTACATCCACTAAGCTGGAATTTTCCATTCCGATCTTCCTAGATTCCACCGAGCCATTCCATGAAGGAGCGACCAATCCCGATGATTTCTGCAGCGCAGGCTGTCAGGATTTCCCGGTCTTACTTTCTGCTTCCCTGAGCTGTGTGTCTGCGGTGAACCTGCCCCTACCTGTCATCCACACACATACCTTCCCGACACACAACCTGCCTCGGCCTGAACCGCGTCTCCCAGCCCGGCCCGCGACACCCAATTACCGCAGCTAACCCCTTCACTGCCAGAATCTCTGCTCTGCTTACAACATGCAAATGTGCAGAGAGGAGCACAGAGCCATCAATGCTTAAATCTCACCTCCCCTCCAGTCTTGCACAGGTGTACCGGCTCCTCTCCTGGACTGAAACGGCTTCCTCTGATTTTACCGCATACTGTGAGCTTCTCACAGTGTGCATCAGAAGCTGCAGCATGTCCAATAGAGGCCACCTCATTTCTTGGCTGGAGGACATCCAGCATCATCTAGCCCTTTCTCCCTGGTCCACCCCTTTCATTGGATTTCAGTTCTTTCATGGAGGATCAGCATCACATGTGGGCGTTACCCAGGGCGGTCTGCATGCGGATACAGCTGGTCTAGGAACGCCCACTCCTCCAGACTGACACCTGTCCAGTAAGGTTTATTAAATTTGCATAACTCCTCCCACTCTGCTTGCATCAGGGCTGAGGGCTCTTCAGAGGAATACATGATCTTCATAGGGAAGCACAGAGACCCAGTGATGACATCACTAAAGTAAGGTTTGCAAGGAGCTAGAAATGTCATTAGAATGTGGGAGAGACCAGGGAAGGAAAAATATCAATCAGATTGTAGCTGTACACTCTGCCCTCACGTTATAAAGTGCTGCGTAAAATGTTAGCGCCATATAAATCGCATATAATAATAATAATTTAAATTCAGCTTTACCTAGCTATATTGTCAAAAGTATTGGGACGCCTGCCTTTACACGCACATGAACTTTAATGGCATCCCAGGGTTCAATATTGAGTTGGCCCACCCTTTGCAGCTATAACAGCTTCAACTCTTCTGGGAAGGCTGTCCACAAGGTTTAGGAGTGTCTATGGGAATGCTTGACCATTCCTCCAGAAGAGTATTTGTGAGGTCAGGCACTGATGTTGGATGAGAAGGCCTGGCCTACAGTCTTCGCTCTAATTCATCCCAAAGGAGTTCCATCGGGTTGAGGTCAGGACAGTCAAGCTCCTCCACCCCAAACTCGCTCATCCATGTCTTTATGGACCTTGTTTTGTGCACTGGTGCACAGTCATGTTGGAACAGGAAGGGGTCATCCCCAAACTGTCCCCACAAAGGTGGGCGCATGAAATTGTCCAAAATGTCTTGGTATGCTGACGCCTTAAAGCGGTTGTATGACCAAAAAAACCCCAAAAAAAACCCTGTAAGGCAAAGGCATAATGAGCTAGTATGCACCACACCGTATACTAGCTCATTATGGAATACCTTGGATCAAAGCCCCTGTACCTCCTCCCAGTCACCGCTGAGGTGGCCGACATGTTGCCTCTGCGTTTCTTCCGGGTTCGCAGCTCCGTGAGTGGCCAAAGCCAGGATGACATCACTCCCGCGCATGCACGCGGGAGTCCTCCATTCTGTCACGGTCCAGCACCATCCACCGGACCTTCAGAGCACATGTGCCACTGACATCAGTGGCTGCATGCAAGGTGAATATCTCCTAAACCGTATAGGTTTAGGAGATATTCATTTTACCTACAGGTAAGCCTCATTATAGGCCTTATTATAGGCTTACCTGTATGTAAAAAATCACATAGCGGACAATACAACCGCTTTAAGAGTTCCCTTCCCTGGAACTAAGGGGACAAGCCCAACCCCTGAAAAACCCCACACCATAATCCCCCCTCCACCAAATGATTTGGATCAGTGCACAAAGCAAGGGCCATAAAGACATGGATGAGCAAGTTTGGGGTGGAGGAACTTGACTGGCCTGCACAGAGTCCTGACCTCAACCCGATAGAACACCTTTGGGATAAATTAGAGTGGAGACTGTGAGCCAGGCCTTCTCATCCAAAATCAGTGTCTGACCTCACAAATACGCTTCTGGAAGAATGGTCAAACATTCCCATAGACACTCCTAAACCTTGTGGACAGCCTTCCCAGAAGAGTTGAAGCTGTTATAGCTGCAAAGGGTGGGCCAACCCAATATTGGACCCTACAGACTAAGACTGGGATGCCATTAAAGTTCATGTGCGTGTAAAGGCAGGTGTCCCAATACTTTTGACAATATAGTGTACCTGCAAATGGAAAGTGGCGAATGTGAAACCCAGGCGATGCCTGTTACATATTACATATACGGAGCAATCCATACTTCCTGCCAAAAGACATGAAATAAATGTGCCAGCAGAAAACATGGGCTCAAGCAGCCAATCAGGGGAAGCCGACCAGCAAGCATTCTGTATAACAATGGAATTTAGAGCTCCCATGAAGATGGCAGAATTTCTTTTTAGAAAGAAAAGCGGACAAAGGGCACCAAAATGAACCGCAGATTATTGATCCAGGAAATAGCCAATAAGGGGATCAGGAAGGAATTTTGTTGGCGGAAATTGGGCCATGCTTTTCAAGAGTTTTTTGTTTTTTTGTCATCCTCTGGATCAGCGGTGTGTGTATCTGGTTCTGTTTATGATGGTTTTCTATTTATTTAATTGGTTGGACACAATGAACTTTTTGCAACCTAACTATGTAACTATGAAAAGCAATCTTCCCACCAGCCATAAAGGCGACATTCATGGGATGGTTATCAGCTGTCAGCGGCCATTCCCCGCGCTCTTGCGGTTACTCATTAATGGGAGAAGCGGTCATAAAACAATTGTGACAACAATGAGGGGTCACAGTCCAGGTGAGACGCATCCAGGGACACCTGTAAGGATACAGGAAGACAATGTAACCCTAATCTCCACCCATGTCATAGGGATCAATACAGACTACAGTGTCGATCACCGGTATCAGTACATAGAGTGCAGATCACAAGGATCAGTAACCTCTAACAAGCGGGGCCCTTGGATTCCTCTTGTACCAAATTGTATTGTAGCTGTACTGTCTGCCTCATTATGTTAAGCGCTGCGCAAACTGTTGGCGCTATATAATTCCTGTATAATAATATTAATCAGTACATAGATCACACAGATCAATACATACTAGAGTAGAGATCGCAGGGATCAACACACACCTGAGTAGTTATCACAGGAATCAATACATATCATAGATTGTAAGCTCTAACAAGCAGGGCCCTCTGATTCCTGCTGTATTAAAATTGTATTGTAATTGTACTGTCTGCCCTTATGTCGTAAAGCTTTGCGTAAACTGTTGGCGCTGTATATTAATAATAATACCAGAGTGGAGATCACAGGATCAATATATATACACACTACAGCAGAGATCATGAGGATTAATACACACCACAGTAGAGATCGCATGGGTCAATGCATACCAGAGTGGAGAACACATGGATCAATGCATACCAGAGTAAATATCACAAGAATCAATACATATCAGCTTGGAGATCATAGGACCAAAACATAGCAAAAAGAGAGATCACATGCATTGATACATACCAAAGTACAGATCACATGGATCACACGGATCACACATGAGCGAATATCACATGGACCAGTACATACCAGAGTAGAGATCACATCAATCAATACATACTAGAGTGGAGATCACATTTATCAATACATACCAGAGTAGAGATCACAGGGATCAATACATACCAGAGGAGAGTAGAGATCACAGGAATCAATACATACCAGAGAAGAGATTACAGGGATCAATACATACCAGAGTAGAGATCACATGGATCAATACATACCAGAGTGAAGATCACAGGAATCAATACATACCAGAGTAGAGTGGGAGATCACATGGATCAATACATACCAGAGTGAAGATCACATGGATCAATACATGCCAGAGTAGAGATCACAGGGATCAATACATACTAGAGTGAAGATCACATGGATCAATACATACCAGGGTAGAGATCACACGGATCAATACATACTAGAGTGAAGATCACATGGATCAATACATACCAGAGTAGAGATCACATGGATCAATACATACCAGAGTAGAGATCACATGGATCAATACATACTAGAGTGAAGATCACATGGATCAATACATACCAGGATAGAGATCACATGGATCAATACATACTAGAGTGAAGATCACATGGATCAATACATACCAGGGTAGAGATCACATGGATCAATACATACTAGAGTGAAGATCACATGGATCAATACATACCATGGTAGAGATCACATGGATCAATACATACCAGAGTGAAGATCACAGGGATCAATACATACCATGGTAGAGATCACATGGATCAATACATACCAGAGTGAAGATCACAGGGATCAATACATACCAGAGTAGAGATCACATGGATCAATACATACTAGAGTGAAGATCACAGGGATCAATACATACCAGAGTAGAGATCACATGGATCAATACATACCAGAGTAGAGATCACACAGATCAATACATACTAGAGTGAAGATTACATGGATCAATAAATACCAGCGGGACAGAGATGCCCCCACTGACTGAAACACACACAGCCACCCTACCCTATCCAATCCCAGCACTGCTGGGGCAGGTCGGAGATAGAACAAAGGATGGAAAAAAAACAGCGGTTTAGATTTCCTGGAGAAAAGTTTCTACATCTACTGAGAAATTCCACAAGTCCATTGAATCCCACCTCTCCCAAAATCCTATGGCCGGCCTGAGGATGATAGAAAACCCAGACCCCCTTCCATCTTGTGCCCATTTTTACCTCTCAGATAAAAACAAACTTCCTTCCTCACCCCACAAGCCAATCCCACTAATTCCTGTGGTCAGCATATCTCCATATGCAGCTTTGGGTACAAGAAAAGTATCCCGAGACCTCTACCAGGACATTTGGAAAGGTCTTGGCAATTCACTATGGTACTCCTTGAGCACTGCTGAGTGTCAGCATCTATACTCCATCACGATGGATCTCTGGAAAACTCTTATGATTGGTCAGCATATTAAAGAGAAGTTGTAGCAAAAATGTTTTCCTTATTAAACCACCATTTAGAAGTCAAGCAAGTGGGACTTTGGTGGGCGGAATTGGGAACTCGCTCCTGGAGTGGCAGTTAGCTGGTGGGTGGCTCAGTGTGCTGTCATTCATCCAGAACTGAAATGGACAGTTTTGAATGGACTGAGGCTCTACAGAAAGGCAATAAAAATACAAAAGATTCACAATAGCATAACAGCAATGGCACCATAAAAGCCAAAACACAACCACCATCCTCCGAGGCAACAGTTCTGCTGCTTGAAGATTGACCATTCAGGCGTCCATTGGCATGACACAGGAGACGTCAGCCATATATAAGCTCCATGTTGTGACTTAAGCTGTCCACAGATGGATCGAAAATTCAGCCGGTTCAGCAGGGGCTGGTCGTTGTTCAATCCATGTGTGGCCACTCGCACTCGACAGAAGTCAATCTAACAAACTTCTGTTGAACGGTCTTGTTGGAAAAAGTTTCATCAGCTGCAGCCAAATTTACCACCACCTTACTGTACCCTACACTTGGAAACACGGACTAAGACGGATTTAATCCAGAGACAGCCAGGCAGTTAGCATTTTCAGGTCACCAATCAGTACAGGTTCCTTTAAGGCAGTGGTTCTCAACTCCAGGCCTCAGGACCCACCAACAGGCCAGGTTTTCACAATACCTGAAATACATCACAGGTGATATCATTTGCTGCTCAGTGATTGCAGTATTCTAGTCTGCATCTCCCCAAGGTAATACTTAAAATCTGGCCTGTTAGTGGGTCCTGAGGATCGGAGTTGAGAACCACTGCTTTAAGGCATCTTCAAGGTGGCCCCACACACACATATCTTTATCGCCCAGCCCCTCTATCAGACTGGACGCCCTTCCCCACAGCTCACCACAGAATGGCTCCAAGAGCAGAAGGATGACTCAAGTGGTTCCTGCGGGTCCTCTTGGAGCAAGAATGGAGGAGGGGTCAGCGCCATCCAGACATTTCGCCCCCAGGTCCCGGTGTCGTGGAGAACTGGAAGGTACAAATTCCATGTGGCCGGCCAATGTGTTGGCGCGATGTGGCCGTGGTGCCTACACAGAGGGTGGTAGGACATCGTGTCTCCTTCACCGGCTATCCGTGTCACCGCGCAGCGCAGTCCGTCTGATCCATCGTCTGGGTGACTCTGATCCGCCTCACGCTGCGTCCAGCGCATCAGAGGTTTGTCACGGTGACACAGAGGGAGGGAGACCGTCATTTAATCCCGTCACCATACCCAAACCCCTCATTAAATACTTCAATCGCCTATCCTGCCGCTATGAATCTTTTCCCTTTTGAAGAGGGGAGGGAGAGAAAACATAGAAGAGTGACAGCAGAGAAAGACCAAGTGGTCCTTAAAGTATGTCCTTTATTTTTTACTATTTTTGAGTTTAGATCTAGGTTTGTCCCAATCATGTTTAAATCAGTTTACTGTTGACTTACTCACTGCCTCCAAGCATCAGCCACTCTTTTCATAAAACAATACTTTCATAGTTTTTGACTTTCCTCCTTTAGTTTGAGGTCATGTTCTTCATCTTAGGTTCATGTTGAAAATCCTGCCCTTATTCACACCCTTCAAGGATTTAAGGGTTTCAGTCATGTCCATCCTTACCCTTCTTCCCTCCAGACTGGACATATTAAGTTCCAGATCTTTTAGCACTTTTGTTGCCCATCTCTGGACTGCTGCTGTCTTATAAATATCAGTTTGTAAGTGAGGTCTCCAGAACTGGAGACAGATTTCTAAATGAGGCCTAACTAAAGATCTATATAGAGGAATCAGGACCTCCTTCCTCCCGCTGGTGACCCCTCTAGTGATATAAAGATCTATATAGAGGAATCAGGACCTCCTTCCTCCTGCTGGTGACCCCTCTAGTGATATAAAGATCTATATAGAGGAATCAGGACCTCCTTCCTCCTGCTGGGGACCCCTCAAGTGATATAAAGATCTATATAGAGGAATCAGGACCTCCTTCCTCCTGCTGGGGACCCCTCAAGTGATATAAAGATCTATATAGAGGAATCAGGACCTCTTTCCTCCTGCTGGAGATCCCTCTAGTGATATAAAGATCTATATAGAGGAATCAGGACCCCCTTCCTCCTGCTGGTGACCCCTCTAGTGATATAAAGATCTATAAAGAGGAATCAGGACCTCCTTCCTCCTGCTGGGGACCCCTCAAGTGATATAAAGATCTATAAAGAGGAATCAGGACCTCCTTCCTCCTGCTGGGGACCCCTCTAGTGATATAAAGATCTATATAAAGGAATCAGGACCTCCTTCCTCCTGCTGGTGACCCCTCTAGTGATATAAAGATCTATATAAAGGAATCAGGACCTCCTTCCTCCTGCTGGTGACCCCTCTAGTGATATAAAGATCTATATAAAGGAATCAGGACCCCCTTCCTCCTGCTGGTGACCTCTCTAGGGATATAAAGATCTATATAGAGGAATCAGGACCTCCTTCCTCCCGCTGGTGACCCCTCTAGTGATATAAAGATCTATATAGAGGAATCAGGACCTCCTTCCTCCTGCTGGGGACCCCTCTAGTGATATAAAGATCTATATAGATGAATTAGGACCTCCTGCTGGTGACCCCTCTAGTGATATAAAGATCTATATAGAGGAATTAGGACCTCCTGCTGGTGACCCCTCTAGTGATATAAAGATCTATATAGAGGAATCAGGACCCCCTTCCTCCTGCTGGAGATCCCTCTAGTGACATAAAGATCTATATAGAGGAATCAGGACCTCCTTCCTCTTGCTGGTGACCCCTCTAGTGATATAAAGATCTATATAAAGGAATCAGGACCTCCTTCCTCCTGCTGGTGACCCCTCTAGTGATATAAAGATCTATATAAAGGAATCAGGACCCCCTTCCTCCTGCTGGTGACCTCTCTAGTGATATAAAGATCTATATAGAGGAATCAGGACCTCCTTCCTCCCGCTGGTGACCCCTCTAGTGATATAAAGATCTATATAGAGGAATCAGGACCTCCTTCCTCCTGCTGGGGACCCCTCTAGTGATATAAAGATCTATATAGATGAATTAGGACCTCCTGCTGGTGACCCCTCTAGTGATATAAAGATCTATATAGATGAATTAGGACCTCCTGCTGGTGACCCCTCTAGTGATATAAAGATCTATATAGAGGAATCAGGACCCCCTTCCTCCTGCTGGTGACCCCTCTAGTGATATAAAGTTCTATATAGAGGAGTCAGGACCTCCTTCCCCCTGCTGGTGACCCCTCTAGTGATATAAAGATCTATATAGAGGAATCAGGACCTCCTTCCTCCTGCTGGTGACCCCTCTAGTGATATAAAGATCTATATAGAGGAATCAGGACCTTCTTCCTCCTGCTGGTGATCCCTCTAGTGATATAAAGATCTATATAGAGGAATCAGGACCTCCTTCCTCCTGCTGGAGATCCCTCTAGTGATATAAAGATCTATATAGAGGAATCTATTTACTTTCCCCAACTACTAGATCACATTGTTTGCACATTTTGCATTTATCTAAATCTGGAACCAAATAAAAGGTTAAAAAGCAAAGAGGAGACATTCAGATGATTCTGAGAGAAGTCCGAAATGTGACCCACTGCCTCAGAATTCTGAGATATTGTCTCATAATAATCTTGGATAATATAATAATAATAATAATAATATCGCAATGCTCCAAGATATTATCTCAGCATTCTATGAAACCACGTTGGAGCCGCCAATGTTATTTATTCATTTACTTTTATTATTTTTCTTGGTCCCATTGTTCTTTCATAAAAAGGAGGAAATCAGCCTGTGATGTATTTATTGTATATTTTTTTTCTTTTAAAATGTTTGCAGTGAAATGTCACAACCCACAATACACAGGAATGTCACATCTAAACATTCATAATAAAGAATATTTTTGCCGTTTCAAAAAGGACAAATTCCATACTTTTGTTTAAGGTTTAATATTTTACAATGTTTCATTTCACAGCAATGCTTCTATTTATTTACAAAGTAGTCAAGATTTAGTCAAGTAAAGTCTATAAAGTGTCATTTTATATATAAAAGGGTTAATTTACTCATTGATGGAATTTTTACCATTTCATTTTATGTAAATAATTCCATATGCATGTTAAGAGTTATATTTTTGGGACGATTATGAGCAAACAAAATTTACAATTACAAAAAAAAAACTATACATTACAATTTTTTTAGGTGGGAAGATTTATATAGAATATTTGAACATAAATACAAAGCACACACATCAAAGATCAGTACAGAAGGTTGGCACTTCCTTCCATTTTTCTAGGTAAATATATTTCTAAAGGTGCTGTTGATGTGAAATTGTCACCATATGTCGGTAACAACGCATGCAATCCATAAAAAGACACCAAAACAAATAAGTTCAGAAGTTCTGTGTAATAAAATGGAATGACACAGGGAAAAGTATTGAACACGCTAACTGAAATGTATTTAATACTTGGTACAAAATCCTTTGTTGGTAATGATGTCTTCAAGAAGCCTCCTGTATGGAGAAACCGAGTCGCATGCGTTGCTCAGGTGTGATTTTGGTCCATTCTTCCACTGTCTTCAAATCTTGAAGGTTCTGAGGGCCTCGTCTATGAACTCTGATCTTTAGTTCTTTACATTGATTATCTATTGGATCCAAGTCAGGTAATTGGCTGGACCATTCTAGCAGCTTTATTTTCTTTCTTTGAATCCAATTGAGAGTTTCCTTGGCTTTGTGCTTGTGATCATTGTCTTGCTGAAATGTCCACCCTCGTTTCATCTTCATCATCCTGGTAGATGGCAGCAGATTTTTATCAAGAATGTCTTGGTACATTTTTCCATCCATCCTTCCTTCAATGAGATGAAGTTTGCAGTACCGTATGCTGAAAAACAGCCCCACACCATGATGTTCCCACCTCCAAACCTTACTTTTGGTATGGGGGGTGTTTTTGGGGTGAGGTGCCATGTGACCTCCAAACATGGAGTCTATTATGGCATCCGAAGAGTTCCATTTTGGTCTCATCTGACCAAACCATATTCTCCCAGCATTTCACAGGCTTGTCTAAATGCTGTGCAGCAAACTTTAAATGAACTTCAACATACTTTTTCTTCAGCAATGGAGTCTTGCGTGGTGAGCGTGCATACAGGCCATGGTGGTTGAGTGCATTACTTATTGTTTTCTTTGAAACAATTGTCCCTGATAATTCTAGGTCTTCCTGAAGATCTCCACAAGTAGTCATTGACTCTTGGACAACTGTTTTGATAACTCTTTTCACTCCTGTCAGAAGCCATGTGAGGAGCACCTGGTTGTGGCTGGTTTATGGTGAAATCGTGTTGTTTCCACTTTCGGATTATGGCCCCAACAGTGCTCACTGGATCATTCAAAAGTTTAGAAATCCTTCTGTAACAAATGCCATCGGTATGTTTTGTAACAATAAGGTTGTGAAGGTCTTGAGAGATCTCTTTGCTTTTACCCATCATGAGATGTTTCTTGTGTGACACCTTGGTAATGAGACACCTTTTTATAGGCCATCATTTGAGACTGAACCAACTGATATAAATTTGCACAGACAAGGGGCAGGGTTGCTTTCTAATTACTGATAGATTTCAGCTGGTGTCTTGGCTTCCATGCCTTTTTGCACCTCCCTTGCTTCAGGTGTTCAATACTTTTTCCTTGTGCCATTCCATTTTATTGCACAGAACTTAATTTTTGAACTTATTTGTTTTGGTGTCTTTGTGTGTATGGATTGCATGGGTTGTTACCAACATATGTCAATAGCACCTTTAGAAATATATTTACCTAGATGTATGGTGGTGATGTGTTCAATGCCTATTTTACCTGCTATATATTTTATTCCCACACTTAGGTTTCCCATGCAGCAGCACTGCATGCCTAAAAATATCCCGAGCCCCATTCCAGGCCGGCACACCTCGGAGAGGTCACTCCAGGAACCCGGTACAATGACGGGTGGGGTGACAAAGCTACGAATGGTGACACGGCTCTGATTAGTAGGGATTCTGCAGAGTGACTCAGATATGAGCCTCTGTAGGGCCTTCCAGGTGTGCTCTGCGCAGACTCGCTTGGCGTCTCCACCCGGATTATAATCAATGGGTGCCAGGCAGCAGTACCAACCTCATGAATAGTTATAATGATCTCACGCTGCGCTGACGTCACACTCCGATCCGGCTCATGAGTCACCCGAGTTTATCACACAAGTCATTCAATTCTAGAAACAGGATGGGCAGTGATGGGTGAGAGCTTCAGCCTGTCTGGGCACAGAGGGGTTAAAGCTGAACTCTAGGCAGATATTAAGGGCCCATTCACACGATTTCACTAATCCCAGGGCTGCTGATAAGGAAGTACAACCGGTCCTGTTGTACTGGGCCCAGGCCCCAGCTTTATTGTTCATTTCTGCCTAAACCAATAAATGGATTTTACTAGACAACACCCCCAGTCATACTTGCTTACCAGGGCTTATATTACATTTCCCTGGGTCCCCTCTGGTTAACAGAGGGGCCCAGGAGATGGAAGCAGAGGAGGGCTTTTTCTTCTCATTTTCGGGTGTAGGCAGATAAATTCAGTGCTGCGAGGGTAGGGTGTAAGCATGGTTGGGGGGGGGGGCCCTTCAGGAGCGCTGTATGGGGTCCCATGATTTCTAACAGCAGTCCTTTCTAAACTGCTCCATGGAAAGCAGGGTCTTGGGCTGCAGGCTGCTCCATCATTGGTATCAATGGGAGGAATAGGGCCTCATTGTTGGTGTCAGTGGGAGGAATAGGGCCCCATTGTTGCTGTCAGTGGGAGGAATAGGGCCCCATTGTTGCTGTCAGTGGGAGGAATAGGGCCCCATTGTTGCTGTCAGTGGGAGGAATAGGGCCCCATTGTTGGTGCCAGTGGGAGGAATAGGTCCCCAATGTTGAGGTCAGTGGGAGGAATAGTACCCCATTGTTGGTGTCGGTGGGAGGAATAATAATGATGCCCCATTGTTGGCGTCATTGGGAGGAATAGGGCCCCATAGTTGGTGTCAGTGGGAGGTATAATGCCCCATAGTTGGTATCAGTGGGAGGAATAGTGTCCCATCATTGGTGTCAGTGGGAGGAATAGTGTTCCATCATTGGTGTCAGTGGGAGGAATAGTGCCCCATCATTGCTGTCAGTGGGGAGGAATGGTCCCCATTGTTGAGGTCAGTGGGAGGAATAATAGTACCCCATTGTTGGCTTTATTGGGAGGAATAGGGCCCCATTGTTGGTGTCAGTGGGAGGTATAATGCCCCGTAGTTTGTGTCAGTGGGAGGAATAGGGCCCCATCATTGGTGCCAGTGGGAGGAATAGTACCCCATTGTTGGCGTCAGTGGGAGGAATAGTACACCATTGTTGGCGTCAGTGGGAGGAATAGTACACCATTGTTGGCGTCAGTGGGAGGAATAGTGCCCCATTGTTGGTATCAGTGGGAGGAATAGTGCCTTATTGTTGTCAGTGGCAGAAATAACGCACACAAACGCAAACCCCGTGATAAGGAGGGTGACTGCGGTTGTTACCACATGATAAGGAGGGTGACTGCGGTTGTTACCACATGATAAGGAGGGTGACTGCGGTTGTTACCCCATGATAAGGAGGGTGACCGTGGTTACTACCCCGGGATAAGGAGGGTGACTGTGTTTGATGCCCCGTAATATGGAGGGTGACTGTGGTTGTTACCCCGGGATAAGGAGGGTTATTTCGGTTGTTACCCCATGATAATAAGGAGGGTGACTGGAGTTGTTACCCCTGGATAAGGAGGGTGACTGTGGTTACTACCCCGTGATAAGGAGGGTGACTGTGGTTACTACCTTGTGATAAGGAGGGTGACTGTGGTTACTACCCTGTGATAAGGAGGGTGACTATGGTTGATACCCCGTAATATGGAGGGTGACTGTGGTTG
>BLSH010221319.1:118480-144820 GCA_018402905.1 Glandirana rugosa | reverse complement strand
GTCCCACGACATGTATCGAACCACCCTCCCCGGCCGTCCCGCGACATGTATCGAACCACCCTCCCCGGCCGTCCCACGACATGTATCGAACCACCCTCCCCGGCCGTCCCGCGATATGTATCGAACCACTACAGCGCCCTGCCGGCCCCTCCCACCAAGCTATGTATAGCGCCCTGCCGGCCCCTCCCACCAAGCTATGTATAGCGCCCTGCCGGCCCCTCCCACCAAGCTATGTACAGCGCCCTGCCGGCCCCTCCCACCAAGCTATGTACAGCACCCTGCTGGCCCCTCCCACCAATCTATGTACAGCGCCCTGTCGTCCCCTCCCACCAGTCATGACCGGCCTACATTGCATAGAGAAGCATAGAGACCCAGGGATGATGTCACTGGGTCTACAATAGGGTAATGAAAACAGAAAGTTTTTTTATTAAGGCAAAATATAAGCCAATTAAACTTCAGCATTAGAAGTGTATACCGAGCCAAAAACATTTTTGTAGTTCTGCTCTCTGGGGCTCTCACACTTGTGCGACTTGTCATGCAAATTTGGACATCAAAGTCTCATGATAAGTCGTTCCCCATGTTTTCCAATGATAACCATTCATATATGCGCAACTTAACCACTTCCTGACCAGGCCGTTTTTTGCCTGCCAGCCCCTCCCACCAAGCTATGTACAGCCCCCTGCCGACCTCTCCCACCAAGCTATGTACAGCCCCCTGCCATCCCCTCCCACCAAGCTATGTACAGCCCCCTGCCGACCTCTCCCACCAAGCTATGTACAGCGCCCTGCCGGGCCCTCCCACCAAGCTATGTATAGCGCCCTGCCGGCCCCTTCCACCAAGCTATGTACAGCCCCCTGCTGGGCCCTCCCACCAAGCTATGTATAGCGCCCTGCCGGCCCCTTCCACCAAGCTATGTACAGCGCCCTGCCGGCCCCTCCCACCAAGCTATGTACAGCGCCATGCAGGCCCCTCCCACCAAGCTATGTATAGCGCCCTGCCGGCCCCTCCCACCAAGCTATGTATAGCGCCCTGCCGGCCCCTCCCACCAAGCTATGTACAGCACCCTGCCGTCCCTTCCCACCAAGCTATGTACAGCCCCCTGCCGTCCCATCCCACCAAGCTATGTACAGCGCCCTGCCGTCCCCTCCCACCAAGCTATGTACAGCCCCCTGCCGTCCCATCCCACCAAGCTATGTACAGCGCCCTGCCGGCCCCTCCCACCAAGCTATGTAAAGCGCCCTGCCGGCCCCTCCCACCAAGCTATGTACAGCACCCTGCCGTCCCCGCCCACCATTCTATGTACAGCGCCCTGCTGGCCCCTCCCACCAATCTATGTACAGCGCCCTGCCGTCCCCTCCCACCAAGCTATGTACAGCCCCCTGCCGTCCCATCCCACCAAGCTATGTACAGCGCCCTGCCGGCCCCTCCCACCAAGCTATGTATAGCGCCCTGCCGGCCCCTCCCACCAAGCTATGTATAGCGCCCTGCCGGCCCCTCCCACCAAGCTATGTACAGCACCCTGCCGGCCCCTCCCACCAAGCTATGTACAGCGCCCTGCCGGCCCCTCCCACCAAGCTATGTACAGCACCCTGCCGTCCCCGCCCACCATTCTATGTACAGCGCCCTGCTGGCCCCTCCCACCAATCTATGTACAGCGCCCTGTCGTCCCCTCCCACCAGTCATGACCGGCCTACATTGCATAGAGAAGCATAGAGACCCAGAGATGATGTCACTGGGTCTACAATAGGGTAATGAAAACAGAAAGTTTTTTTATTAAGGCAAAATATAAGCCAATTAAACTTCAGCATTAGAAGTGTATACCGAGCCAAAAACATTTTTGTAGTTCTGCTCTCTGGGGCTCTCACACTTGTGCGACTTGTCATGCAACTTTGGACATCAAAGTCTCATGATAAGTCGTTCCCCATGTTTTCCAATGATAACCATTCATATATGCGCAACTTAACCACTTCCTGACCAGGCCGTTTTTTGCAATTCGGCACTGCGTCGCTTTAACTGACAATTGTGCGGTCGTGCAGCGTTGTACCCAAACGAAATTGCCGTCCTTTTTTCCCCACAAATAGAGCTTTCTTTTGGTGGTATTTGATCCCCTCTGCAGTTTTTATTTTTTGCGCTATAAACATAAAAAAAAGAGCGACAATTTTGAAAAAAAAAAAAACTATATATTTTTTTTACTTTTTGCTATAATAAATATCCAAAAAAAAAAAAAAAAAAAACTAATTTATTCATCAGTTTAGGCCAAAATGTATTCTTCTATATATTTTTGATAAAATCGCAAAAAAGCGTTTATTGATAGGTTTGCGCAAAAGTTATCACGTCTACTAATGAGAATTGATTTGTGGCGTTTTTTTTTGTTTTTTTTTACTGCCAATGGCTGCAATTTTTATTGAGACTGCGATATTGCGGCAGACAGATCGGACACTTTTTTTTTGTATATCTATAATTATGCTTAATTAGTATGTAGCACCGTGGTCCTGTTAGATATGACATTTCGTTCTACCGTATGTCCTCACGTGTAGTAGAATGACAATAGGGCTTGATTTACCTTTTTTTGGGACCATTGACATTAAGCCCCAGTTCACATTAGTGCTCTCTGTAATATCGCATATGATTCGCACCACACTGCAGTGCAAATCACATGCAATGTCAGTGGGATGCAATTTCAGCCATACAGATAGTATGGCTGAAATCGCATTGCATTCGGACCAAACTGGCACAGGACCCTTTTTTTTGGTCCGCAGCAGAATCAGATCGCATGGGTGATTTATGTCCGAACTGTCAGATCGCACTGCGATATGCGAGCTGAAAAGGGGGTGTCGTTAACATTGTATTGACACCTCCCTTCAGTTCGCATATAGCAGTGTGAACTGCCGTGCGAGTCGGGTGCGATGCGGGAAAGTGGATTTGCAGGGTTCCCGCATCGCACTAATGTGAACCGGGGCGGATACAGCGATCAGATCTAAAAATAGCCACGGATTACTGTATGTCACTGGCAGGGAAGGGGTTAACACTAGGGGGCGATCAAGGGGTTAACTGTGTTCCCTAGGCGTGTTCTAACTGTGTGGGGGCTGGGCTGGCAGGGGCATGAGAGATCTGATCCCAGTGACAGTAGATCACTGTCATGTCCCCTGACAGAACGGGGAACCGCCGTGTTTACATCGGCCGTTCCCCGTTTTTCCTCTGTAGAAGGCGATCGGGGGTTGCCGGCGGGCATCGAGTTCGCCAACCCACGGCCACACTCATGCAGCGTGCGGCGGGCTCGAGAGCGAACCGCCGGCAGTGCGCGCCCACCCGCATCGCCGTTTATAGACGCCGATTTGGGCAGCGAAGCCACACTGCCGTCGTCTTTTTATGCGAGGTGGTCAGCAAGTGGTTAAAGTTGCACCGGACTTCAAAGTAGTTCATGCTCTACTTTGGCCCGGCTTTCATGCAACTTGAGGGTCCATAGACATCGATGTTAACCCTCAGAAGTTGCATGAAAGTCGGACCTGAATGTTATACAATGCAACTTGGTGCAAAAGTTGTCCAATATCTCTGGTCAAAGCCAAAGTCGTATGCACGTTGCACCCATCCAGCGTTGCCCCAAAGTTGCACTACCTACAAGTGTGAATGGAGATTTCAACTCACTTCCTGCCTTGCTGACAACGGTTTCAATCAGAGGCGTAGCTTGAAGCGTGTGGGCCCCCGATGCAAAAGTTGACCTGGGCCCCCCGCTACTGCCCGCCGCTTCCACCGCACGCAAAGTTATTCCAAGTGGCTACAGAGTTATTTCAGAGCTTTATTTACAAATTGAGTGGGTGATTCAAAATTTTGGGAAAGGGGCGCTTACCCCATAC
This sequence comes from Glandirana rugosa, assembly GCA_018402905.1. Taxonomy (NCBI): domain Eukaryota; kingdom Metazoa; phylum Chordata; class Amphibia; order Anura; family Ranidae; genus Glandirana; species Glandirana rugosa. The sequence goes on along the minus strand of BLSH010221319.1, from coordinate 140,966 downwards.
ACATCAATCAGAGATCCCCTATTGCTACACCTTTGGTTTCAATGGAGAGGAAGTGAAGAAAAAATCTGCAACAGGGAGAGAGGTATAAATAATAATAATTATTTTTTGTTTAATTATACAGGATTTATATAGCACCAACAGTTTATGCAGCGCTTTACAACATGAGGGCAGACAGTACAAATACAATTCAATACAGGAGGAATCAGACGGCCCTGCCCCTCAGAGCTTACAATCTTAGGCTCGATTCACATCAATGCATTTTGCTTTTCAGCATTTTTTCACTGCTTTTTGCTGTGCTTTCCATGGTTTTTTAACGTGTTTTTAGAGCATTTTTGCAGCGTTTTGCGTTTTTTAATTTTAAACCTTTTTTTTATATTTTATTTTTTGGGAAAATGTTGTTGCTAGGCAGATTTAAAACGCAAATCACAGCAAATTCGCAGTAAAAACGCAGCACTTGCATTTTTCTTGCATGCCCATTGAAGCCTATTACATGCAAAACGCTGCTTTCCCCGACCCTTTCCAAAAACGCAGAGGCACAAAAAAAGCATTGAAGTGAACGTGTTCCATAGGAACCCATGTTAAAAAAATTCCCTGCATTTCTCCAAACTGCAAACTGCATCAAAAAAATGCACTAGTGTGAATGGAGCCTAAGAGGGAGGGTACAGAAATACAAAAGGTAATAATTGTGGGGGAGGGGCTGATAATAAAAGTACAGTTTTAAAGGTAGAGGCAGAATAGGCTTCTCTGAAGAGGAGGGTTTTCAGGGATTGTATAAAAGTGGAGTAGAAGATAGTCGGACAGATTGGGGTAGGGAGTTCCAGAGGATAGGAGAGGCTTGGGAAGTCAACGAAAATAAAAACATGACAGGAGCTCTAGGCTTTCCCCACTCTGCTTAAAAAAATAATTTCTGTGTTTCTTATAGAGAGCTCTCCTCACTTCCCGTCTGCTAAAATGTTGTCAGCAGGACAGAAAGTGCGAGAAAATCTTTCGAATGGAGCCCACCATAGCAGTAATAACAAGACAGGGGTTCTAGTCCTTTCCTCTGAAACCAAGAAAGAAGTCCTGGCTTTTATGGTTATTATGGGATAGGAACCATCCTTGTCCCCGTCCACTACCCCAACACCCCACCACCCCTCAACGCAGGATTTGATGCCTGTCTCCTCCTGGCACACTCTCCGTCATTAGAAACAGCCACAAAACTATCTTGTCGCTGATCAGGACCTGACGATGTGAGATGTTCCTGTCTGGAACGCGGCGCTCTAATAAATCTTTAAGCAAAACAGTAATTATGGTGAAGAGCGGCTCAGCCTTTGTTTGGGTTAGACAAGTTCAGATCAGCCAGACGGCGAATGACGCAGAGTCCTGGGTATAAAATACAGAGCTGACCGCCCCAACATGTCATACCGCCGACCACCCCAACGTGTCACACCGCCGACCACCCCAACGTGTCACACCACCGACCGCCCCAACGTGCCACACCACCGACCGCCCCAACGTGCCACGCCGCCGACCACCCCAACGTGTCACACCACCGACTGCCCGAACATGTCACGCCACGACCGCCCCAACGTGTCACGCCGCCGACTGCCCCGACGTGTCACGCCACCGACCGCCCCAACGTGTCACAATTGTAGAACTCAGAGATCTTGTACATGTTCCCTTTAATGGTATAAGATTTTTGGCCATGATGGATGTGCTTGCAAGTAAGGCATAGGGGTTTTTGACACTGATACATAGCAATTAGTGGGATACGACAAAGATGATTAGGACCAGAGCGTGTACAGCTAACACTGTACTGCGACTTATTTACTCATGTTTGTGAGTATTTTTAATCTGCTTTTATAATAAATGTTGCAATGGTTCACTCTTAGAGGCGCGCTTTTGTGTTTTCCCTCTATTCCCACACTCGGGACGCCCCACACCCCCGAACCACACACCACACTCGTGATGCCCCACACCCCCGAAACCCACACTTGTGACGCCCCACACTCTCGAACACCACACTCAGGCCGCCCCACACTTGTGACGCCCCACACTCCCGAACCCCACACTCAGGCCGCCCAACCCTCCCGAACCCCACACTCCCGAACACCACACTCAGGACGCACTGCACTCCCACATCTCGCACTCGGGGTGCTCCGTACTTCTGAACCCCATACTCGGGACACCGCACACTCCCGAACCCCACACTCGGGCCGCCCCACACTCCAGACACCCCATACCCCTGAACCCCACACCCAGGATGCACCGTACTCCCACATCCCGCACTCGGGGTGCCCCGTACTTCTGAACCCCACACTCAGAACACTCCACACTCCCGAACCCCACACTCGAGATGCCCCATACCCCCAAACCCCACACTCAGGACGCACGGCACTCCCACTTCCCGTACTCGGGATGCCCCGTACTTCTGAACCCCAACACTCAGGACACCCCACACTCGAGACGCCCCATACCCCAGAATGCACCGTACTCCCAAATCCCTCATCCTGCACTCGGGACACTCCACACTCCCGAATCCCACACTCGGGGCGCACTGCACTCCCGAACCCCACACTCCGGACAGCACCACACTCCGGACGCAGCTCTAAGAAGTTAAGCCCTGATTGAGACTATATACACCCACGTATTGCATCTGAGTGGTGCTGATCTCCTAATGGTGACAACAGCAGACCATGCCTGTGTAATGTGTGTTGAAATGGTATGCTCCATGAGGGGCTTGGAGCACAACTGGGAGACAGGGATAAGGTGTTGTTACCCTATAACAGAAAGTGCCCGAGTCTACTTCCCCGCTCAGACTCTTCATCATGGTAGCCATATACAGATGCAGTGCTTGCAAATATGCATACAGAGTATCGGCAAAGACATTCCCATACACTATATTGTCAAAAGTATTTACATGAACTTTAATGGCATCACAGTTCCTCCACCCCAAACTCGCTCATCCATGTCTTTATGGACCTTGCTTTGTGCACTGGTCCAAATCAATTGGTGGAGGAGGGATTATGGTGTGGGGTTGTTTTTCAGGGGTTGGGCTTGGCCCCTTAGTTCCAGTGAAGGGAACTCTTAAGGTGTCAGCATACCAAGACATTTTGGACAATTTCATGCTCCCAACTTTGTGGGAAGAGTTTGGGGATGGCCCCTTCCTCATCCAACATGACTGAGCACCAGTGCACAAAGCAAGATCCATAAAGGCATGGATGAGCGAGTTTGGGGTGGAGGAACTTGACTGACCGGCACAGAGTCCTGACCTCAACCCGATAGAACACCTTTGGGATGAATTAGAGTGGCGACTGCAAGCCAGGCCTTCTCGTCCAACATCAGTGCCTGACCTCACAAATGCTCTTCTGGAAGAATGGTCAAACATTCCCATAGACACTCCTAAACCTTGTGGACAGCCTTCCCAGAAGAGTTGAAGCTGTTATAGCTGCAAAGGGTGGGCCAACTCAATATTGAACCCTACGGACTAAGTCATTAAAGTTCATGTGCGTGTAAAGGCAGGTGTCACAATACTTTTGACAATACAGCGTATGTTTGAATAGACTGGCCAGGTATCCAGGAATGTGAAAACATTGGTATAGTGGGATATCTTTCAGCATGCTGAAAGACCCCACCTCAATATCACCCACTATTATACCCCCTCAACATCCCCCCAACTCTATAACCCCCACCTCTATACCCCCCACTATTCTACCCCCTCAACAACCCCAACTCCACTCCATACCCCCATTATTCTACCCACTCAAAATCCCCTCCAACTGTATGACCCCCACCTCTATAACCTCATTACCCCCCCCCCCCCCCGCAGCAACCCATGCTGTATGATGCCACTTCCATACCCCGCACTACTATACCCCTCTCAACAACCCCCAGTGTATGACCCCCCACCCCTTCCCATCAGTCCATCACCACTTCAGCTGTTCCAACGTTTCGCTGTCTCAGCATTTTCCTCCCACACAGAAAAGCCCAGAAGGGAAAAACATTTATTTTTGCAAGAAGAAGAGGGTCCCGCCCACCGCGACAACACGTGAGGACAGGGAAGACCGCTCCCTGCTACAGCTGTCAGTGTGTCCATTACTGCAAACAGACATTAAAGGGGGATTCCAACACTAAAACTGGGGGTATTCTAGTAATAGAATTGTGTAGAAAAATTCTCAGAACATTCGAAGGTCGCTCGAAAGTAGTTCAAGATTTTTAACATTCAGTTTTGGAATTAAATCGACTTTACTGAATGAAAACCACAATCACTGTAAGCAATTTACTTTATTTTTTTTTAAATTCCATCCCGCTCCTTCAAATTTCCTAGTCTCTATGAAAAAGAACGTCAATTGGACCCCACTAACAATTAGAAACGCAAACGAGCGTTCATACAAAGAAGAATGTCCAACGAAATTCTACCCGGTCCAGCCAGCTTTATTTAAGGAAACTTTCAGACAATCACTGGCTTTTAGTGAGGCAGCTTGCAAAAAAAAAACATGGCTTCCATCGATCAATGGGTTCCCAAAAGTGGCCGAAGCCATAGAAAAAGTGAAAAGAGCACCAAACCAAAAATGGAGTCCAAGGTGCCTTCATTTTTAAGGGTTTCCCGCCCAACCTATAGTAAATTGAAGGCTGGGTGGGCCTCTCGTCGATCTGGAGGGACGTCAGATCTGTCGCTGACTGCGTCCAGCGCACACTACCAATGACTAATCACTGTACTGGCCCGCTGCTGGAACCATGTGACCGCTGCAACCAATCACAGCAGGTCACATAATTGTAAACAATGGATGACTTCCTTTCTTGCCATCCATTGTGTACAGTTGTGTTGCTAGCTGTGATTGGTCACAGTGATCACACGGTACAGGCAGGGCGAATCACAACAAAGCAATCAAAATAAATCAATTTCATTCAGTAAAATGTTGCTTATAACAATAGAATTCATTGCTATATGCAAATATAATGTGTAAAAAAAAATAAAATAAAAGTAGTACCATGTAACAATGGTAACATTATTATTGCTCTGGTTGAAGTAAATAAAATAAATAAATAAATAAAAGTTGTACAATGCTACAATTATAACATTATTATTGCTCTGGTTGAAGGAAATAAAAAAAAATATATATAGGATGATTCTGTACTGTACAGTATGTAAACAAAAAAAAATACTATTTCTTCATTTTCCAAAAAATTACAACTTCAAAAAACTCGCCATGCCTCTTACTAAATTACTTAGATTGTCTACTTTCCAAAAAAAAGGGGTCATTTGAGGGATATCTCTACTGAAAATAGGCCTGGGCAGGAAGGGGGTAAAAGTGCCCAGTATTGAAGCGGTTAAAGTGGTTGTAAACCCTTGCATATCAAAGTGACTGGCCTCAGGCGATACGCAGTTAGTAAACAAATCCTCCTACATGTGGAACCTGTTTATCTGCAGCAATTCAAAGGGCAGAATATATACAGCTTGTTTGAGCTTTCAGAAAGCAGGAGGCAGGGAGCGGAAATGACATTCTGATTGGAGGTAAGAGACACCCCCCTCCCCCTTCACACAGCACACAGGAACAGAACTGAGGCTGTCAATCACAGGCTGTGTGCTGGAGCTCGCTCCCCTGTCACCATTTATCTCTTGGGGTCAGAAAAACTTGTTAGAAGTGACTCATGCTGATAGCAGAGGAAGGAGGCAGCAGACAGAGATGACACTTAGTGCTCTGGATTGAGACAAGTACACGCTATAGAGGGATATGCATTGTTCATATTTCATGTCTGAGGTTTAACCACTTCCGGACCGCCCGCCGTCATTATACTTTTGTTATTTTTTTGAACAGCGGGTGCCCCGCTTTCAGATAAAAGTGGTCTCTGCGGTGGATTTGCCGCAAGATCACTTTTCTGTCATCTCCGCCGCTTACCGGACCCGCCTGGATGCCTGGAGCCTGGATGCAGAGTGAGCAGCAGATGCCGCCCGCTCGGCTCCATAGCATTGAAGGGCGGAAGCGACGTCAAAGTCACTTCCGCCCATAGCTCTTAAAGGAGAATTTTTTTTCTTGTTGTTATTGCTTTTTTCTATTGCTTTTTTTTTGTCATGCTTTTTTCTATTACAAGGAATGTGTACATTCCTTATAATAAGAATAAAACCGATCAATTTTTTTTTTTTTTTTTTAAGGACGGTGTAAAAATAAAAAGTAAAATAAATAAGAAAAAAAAAACAAAAAAAATTTAAAGTGCCTCGTTCCCGCCGAGCTCGCGCGCAGAAGCGAGCGCGTATGGAAGCCACGCCCACGTATGAAAACGGTGTTCAAACCACACATGTGAGGTATCGCCGCGATCGTTAGAGCAAGGGTAATAATTTTAGCACTAGAACTCCTCTGTAACTCAAAACTGGTAACCTGTAGAAACTTTTAACATTTTCCATCAGCAACGTTTAAGTGCCAAAGTTTGTCGCCATTCCACGAGCGGGCGCAATTTTGAAGCATGACATGTTGGGTATCAATTTACTCGGCTTAACATTATCTTTCACAATATAGAAAAACATTGGGCTAACTTTACTGTTGTCCTATTTTTTTTTTAACTCAAAAAAGTGAATTTAAAAAAAAAAGGTGCTTGTAAGACCGCTGCGCAAATACGGTGTGACAAAGTATTGCAACGACCGCCATTTTATTCTAGGGTGTTAGAAAAAAATATATAATGTTTGAGGGTTACAAGTAATTTTCTAGCAAAAAAACCTGACTTTAACTTGGAAACACTGAATCTCAAAAAGAAGCTCAGTCCTTAAGTGGTTCATTGTTCAATCATACAAAACAGCCGACACGTTCCAGAGGCCAAAGCACTCCTTCCTCAGGGCTTAGATAATGACATGACGACTTCAATGGATTCCCTAAGAAAACAATAACCAAAATGAGAATGGCTCCGATTTCAGCTCTCCGTGTGCACTGGTGATGTGATGACCCAGTTCAGCATTTCTCACCCTTTCCCCCCATCACATCCCCCTTTATAAGTTTGCAAAATCTGGAGGCACCCCGGGTGAATTGTATTGTACTATGTAAGGACAAATCGGATCTTCATTTGATTTCATCTTAAAGTATTAATAATTACTCTAACTCATGCCCCCCCCCCCATTATCAAAAAGAAAACTGACCCAAAATCCTGAGTTCTAACAATGAACTTCCCTTATTTGCTCTGGTTTGGCCTGCTTAGGCTGAAGTTTAATCTTCTTATATTTTTCCTTTCCTGGTTGCTCCCTCCCCCACATCAATATGCTGATGACGTTTTTAGTTTTTTTAAACCAGTTTTCAATGCAGACCCCATTTTAGTCCCAGTGATGTCATCATTGGGTCCCTGTTCTTCACTATGCAATGCAGGCAGATCATGGCAAGTGGGAGGGGCCAAAAATAAAAATGTAAACCTTGAAATGAATAGTTATAACCCCCGATGTACAAAATGGTCGAGGTCTGACTAATTTTAATGTCTGCAGCCGTAAAGCATGCAACACCATAGTGGGGGTTCCTCCCCTTCTCTGCCCCTGTCCCGTCCTCCTATCAGGGAGGGGAAGAGCCCTGGACACCTTTGCTGCCACTGTGCTATGTGCTGGGAGTCCAGTGCACCCCTGTGCTTATATGGAGGGGTGGGCTCCTTCCAGGCTCACCTGCACTCTATCCATTATAATGCACGTTCTCCTACTATGGAGGCTCTCAAAATGTATAGTTGGGACTGCAGATTATCCTGGGGTGCTGTGAAGTGGCTCTGCAGCTTTTGCATGTATTTGCAAATGTGTGAAAACTAAACCCCTGTTTTTAACGCAAATTATTTGACAGGCCAATTCAGTTGGTTGCAGGCTGGTCGGTGAGTTGAGCTGGGAATTTTCTTTGGTTTTGTTTGACATGCGTCGCCCTTCCATGTGCTCCTTGCTGCAAAGGTCAATTATAGGTGTGGGCAGTGGCCAGTTGTTTGTACCATCAGACAGGAGAAGGTGGGGGGGGGAGCCCACCCGACAGGAGAAGGTGGGGGGGGAGCCCACCCGACAGGAGAAGGTGGGGGGGAGCCCACCCGACAGGAGAAGGTGGGGGGGAGCCCACCCGACAGGAGAAGGTGGGGGGGGGAGCCCACCCGACAGGAGCAGGGAGGGGGAGGAGCCCACCCGACAGGAGCAGGGAGGGGGAGGAGCCCACCCGACAGGAGCAGGGAGGGGGAGGAGCCCATCAGACGGGGGGGAGCCCATCAGACAGGAGGGGGGGAGCCCCTCAGGCAGGAGCAGGGAGGGGGAGGAGCCCATCAGACAGGAGCTGGGAGGGGAGGAGCCCACCCGATAGAAGGGAGGGGGAGGAGCCCACCCAACAGGAGGGGGAGGAGCCTATCACAAACCCATCTGCCCCTTATACAATCACATCTCCCACGCCAGATGTTAGATATCTGAGTGGGTCGATATCGGATATGAGGACCATAAACAAGCAGACAAAGTCTCATCCACATCAGCTACATTGAGCAGCATTGCAGAACAAGAACGAGTCAATCTGCCTTGCGTCCCGCGGCTTCAGGTCATGCGGCATTTTTGTGCAATGCATTCTGACGCACCGTAAAGCGTCACAAAATGCTGCAGAGCATAACCATTACATACAGCTGGGGAAGAAAGTACAAAAAGCCAAGCACCACAATGCACAATGACAGCACAGGGCAGTACACAGCGGAGCGTTCCCATAACAAGATCATTATCATTGGCCATGTATTGTGAATGAGCCCTCAGGTGACCTTCCTTGGCTGATATCCTCTTGTTTACTGACCCTTTTATGTGACCCATTGTGACAGAATATTCTCATGTTTACAGAGGGATGAGCTGGAGGAGTGGAGGGATCAGAAGTGCATACAGAGGGATACAATGGAGGAGGATTCTCCGCTCCGCACACAGCGATCAGACAATAGGAACTTCCTCCCTCCTGTGTGACACAGGAGAATAGCAGGCTGGGTGAGGGACACCTCCATTTTATTATATCCAAGCCGATCAAGCAAGTTTACAAATATGTTTTTTTTCCTTCCTCCTGCTATCCTATGAGAGCTGAGCTAGGATCATGAAAAGACATTATAATGTATTTCCTGTTCTGGTAACTTCACCTGGCTGAATAAATGGACTTGTGATGGGCAGTGACTGTAGAGCCCTGGTGCCCAACCTGTGGCCATTTGGGCACTTTTTGTGCAGCCTTTGGGACCCCTGGAGACACTCATCTGTGACTCCCTTTTGCCCTGTTAAAGCAATAAATTCTAGCAGTCTCATGTAATGTGTCTGCAGTCTCTGACCGTTTCCTGTTGCATGTCTGCAGTCTCTGACCGTTTCCTGTTGCATGTCTGCAGTCTCTGACCGTCTCCTGTTGCATGTCTGCAGTCTCTGACCATCTCCTGTTGCATGTCTGCAGTCTCTGACCGTCTCCTGTTGCATGTCTGCAGTCTCTGACCGTCTCCTGTTGCATGTCTGCAGTCTCTGACCGTCTCCTGTTGCATGTCTGCAGTCTCTGACCATCTCCTGTGTCATGCCTGCCATCTCTGACAGTCTCCTGTGTCATGTCTGCTGTCTCTGACAGTCTCCTGTGTCATGCCTGCAGTCTCTGACCATCTTCTGTATCATATCTGCAGTCTCTGACTGTCTCCTGTATCATGTCTGCAGTCTCTGACCATTTCTTTTATCACGTCCATAGTCATTGATATCCTGTTGGGTGTCTGTAAATATTCACTGAATTATATGTGCAGTCTCTGTTGATGTCCTGCGTTGTGTTAGGGCACTTTAGTCATTATGAAAGAGCAGCCAGGGCACCACAATGGATGAAAAAAGCATGCATGACCCTTTAACACCACGACGTACCATTGTAGTGTGTTGTGGTTTGGTGGGCTTCTCAGTACAAGTTCTAAACCCATAACACTGAATGGCACCGCATTGCCATGTATTGCAGCAATGTGCATCTTATCACAATGCACATCTGCAATTTTTTAATATATAATTATATATATATATATATATATATATATATTTTTTTATAGCATATAAAAGAAGCAACTGGCCTCTTAGCTGCAACCGGCATTATAGGATGGAATTCCGCAGCTTCTATATTTCTGGCATTAGGAGACAATGACCTCTAAGGACCCCAAAGAAGATTCTGCTCCATGTGAGCAGCTGCCCAGCGACTCCTTGGACACACCTTGACCTCTGACCCTGCTGAGGACTGGCCAGGTCACTAACCTGCGGGAGCTCCTGGAGTGACCGGACAGCTGACATCTGACCCCCCTGCCCCCACAATAGGTAGCATTTTGTTATGCGGGTGAAACTTGTCCATGGAGCCCACCAAAGAATCATCATGTGACCAATCACACAGACTCATCAGATGAGGGCCAAACTGGACACACAACCCAGAGGAGACAACATTGTCATCTCCAGTGTATCATTGATGCATTGGTCCATCAGTGCAGAGACTGTGACTGGCTCAGTGTTCTCTGTCAGAGTTATATAAAGGTATAATTGTAATAGTGTGTGACTGTGGGGGAGGGGACATTAGAGTGTAAGCTCCTTTGGTACAGAGATTGATGTGACTGGCTCAGTGTTCTCTGTACAGCACTGCGGTATATGTCAGAGCTATATAAATGTATAATAATAATAGTGTGTGACTGTGTGGGGACATTAGAGTGTAAGCTCCTCTGGCTAGAGCTATATAAATGTATAATAATAATAGTGTGTGACTGTGGGGGGCATTAGAGTGTAAGCTCCTCTGGTACAGAGATTGATGTGACTGGCTCAGTGATCTCTGTACAGCACTGCGGTATATGTCAGAGCTATATAAATGTATAATAGTAATAGTGTGTGACTGTGGGGGGACATTAGAGTGTAAGCTCCTCTGGCTAGAGCTATATAAATGTATAATAATAATAGTGTGTGACTGTAGGAGACATTAGAGTGTAAGCTCCTCTGGTACAGAGACTGATGTGATTGGTTCAGTGATCTCTGTACAGCACTGCGGTATATGTCAGAGCTATAAAATGTATAATAATAATAGTGTGTGACTGTGGGGGGGGGGCATTAGAATGTAAGCTCCTCTGGTGCAGAGACTGATGTGATTGGCTCAGTGATCTCTGTACAGCACTGCGGTATATGTCAGAGCTATATAACTGTATAATAATAATAGTGTGTGACTCTGGGGGGGGGGGGGCATTAGAGTGTAAGCTCCTCTGGTGCAGAGGCTGATGTGATTGGCTCAGTGTTCTCTGTACAGCACTGCGGTATATGTCAGGGCTATATAAATGTATAATAATAATAATAATAATATTGTGTTCCTCTATATAATGATAATAATGTGATTGCTGGGTAAGGAGTCTCGGTCAGACATGACGACTGGCAGCTGTCACCCTGCGGAGGAGCAGAAATGGGACGTCTGTCAGTAGCTGAGATAAAACTTCTCCTGTCCCTCCCATCGTATACTGAGAATTGCTGCTCTCAGCCTGGGAACTGATCATTAAACCTCAGCGCATTCTCCTCCCTGTGTCACTGTCACTCAGAATGAATGACCGGAGCAGCACCCAAAAAAACAAGTCACACAGGTCCTCGCCTTAACCCCTTCCCATCCCAGGGCATATAATCCACTTATTACAGATAATGTGGAGAGTGCTATTCATGGAGGTGGGGGTTGTACTTCTCATCCGGCCATATTAAGGACTACATTTTCACCAACTTAGACAAACACCAATGTGGAAAGAAATGGAGAAAAAGAAAAGGCTGAGAAAAAAAGATTCAAAAACAGGTAAATAAATTAATAATGAATAGAGAGAGAAGATAAAAAATGTGGTTCCTCATATAAAGGTACGCAGGTGAGAAGACCGCATTCACACCATTAGAGAGACGTGAAATGCGTTTCCCAAAATGCTCAGACTCATGATCCCATTATATTCAATGATTCCCATCTGAAGGTCCGGTCACTTGAAGCTCGTGAGTCACACAATTTTGGCCCCTATGGACTTCAATGGGAGAGCGTTTTTTGGTGTGGTTTTCTTGCCTCACCCCGCCCCAGTATCTAGCTTTTCATTGGCTAAAAAAAATGGGCAAGACTAAAAATACTTGAAAAAACACGTAAAAGCAAAAATGCTCCAAAATCTCCTGAATTTGCTCACACCCAAGTATGGATGGGGGGGGGGGGGGGGGTTGTTAGGTCTCCAGTCCATGATCCATTGGCTCTGCCACACTCTCCCACAATGGAAACAGAGTCCTACCCAAAAACATTTAAAAAAAAGTCTTCTGAAGGGCAGGCAATGTCAAGTCAAAGGTTTGATACCGCGGTTACAATCTGATTGTACAAATTCCCTTTAAGCTGGCCATACACAATGGGGTTGTACAATCTATGTACGATCTCCTTTACATTTACCAAAACTGTGTAATAGGAGGACTCCCCTAAGCTGGGTCTACAGCTCAGTTTCAATGGGTTACCGCATCAGCATTATGAGTGCCCTCAAAGGGCCGGTTGTATCTGTAAGAATATATGTCAAGAGCCCCCCCCCCCATGCTCCTTTACTTTACAGTGCATCCCCCCCTCACCTTGCACTTCTGCCAGGAAGAAGCTGGGGGAAAAGCTGGGAACCAGAAAGTGCATGGTCTGGTGGACCAGAGGAGGGCTGGAGTCAACAGCTGAATGTTGAAACCAGGGGAGGAAGAGACCGGGGGAGGCAGAGACCGGGGGGGGGCAGAGACCAGGGGGGGGCAGAGACCAGGGGGGGGCAGAGACCAGGGGGGGGGCAGAGACCAGGGGGGGGCAGAGACCAGGGGGTGCTGCAGCTGCACAGAGAAGTGCAGGACTTGGTGGAGTCGTTTTATTCTCCATTCTGCTGTCAACTGTGGAGACAAGGTGGGGGCGGAGATGAGGGGGGGTGCCACAGCTACAGGAGCAGTGCGAGCAGTCCGGGACAAGGGGTGGGCAGGAGGGACAGCTGTCCAGGGCACAGTGGAGCAAGGGGTCAGAGAATGGACGCGGCAGTAAAACCCATTCATTCTACGGCATGAATTAAGAGTGGTGGAGGCGGTGCAGTTCCACATCCTTGCCCTGGGTGCTAGACTAACCTGTTCCAAGTGTGAGGACCATGTGAAATGGCTCCGGCCCACGGGCCTGGTGTTTGACACATGTGCACTAGTAGAATTTCATTCGACATTTTCCATTATATGAACGGTCAGATCAGCGTTTGTTTCTGACCACAGTGGCGAGAAAATTCAAAGGCGCAGAATGGAAGTTTTTCCCTCGAATGTACAAATTTCTAACAGTGTATGTGACTTTCACTCTGTAAAGTCCATTTGTTCCAAAATGAAATGTTTAACCACTTGTCGACCGCGCTATAGCCGAATGACGGCAACAGCGCGGCTGGCTAGTTGTGGTTCACCGTCATATGATGGTGTGCCGTGCTGATCACAGATTGAGGTAAAGAGCCAATCAGCTGCTCTTTACCATGTGGTCAGCTGTGTCCAATCACAGCTGATCATGGATGTAAACAGAAGCCAGTTATCGGCATTCCTTTCCTCATGCTGACAGAATGAGGAGAGGAGAAGAGAGCCGATAACCGGCTTTTGTAAAAAGGACATCTACATTGATTATCAGTGCAGTCCAGGGTGGATACAAATCAATGATTTTTAAAAAAAAAAAAAAAAAAAAAAAAAAGATTTTTTTGATTTTTATCAAATTTATTTAAAAATGCTTTTGGAGTAAACACTTATCTAAAGATAGTTTTCTATTCAAGATACATTAATAATTTAGTTTATTCAGCATGAAATTGAGCTTAGTTATGTAGCATGAGGCTGTATATTCTGCAATAGTTACATTTTTTGGTAAACTCATTCAATGAATCCAAGCTCTGCAAGCTGAGATAACATGCACTGTATTGATGCATTCACACAACGTCACAGTAACCATGAGATAAAACAAAGTTCAGGAATATTCCTTTATCCCATAGTTTTACAAATCTATGTACACTACAAACTGTATGATTGAATCGGTTCTGATATCGCTGCTTTACTAACCTGACAGCTTATTATTCTAAATAGGAAACCTTCATTTTGTTTGGAAATATTAAAGATTCCAACTACCAGCAAGAACAAGTCCTTACATTTAAAGAGCACCTGCCATTACAGATCCATGATGGCAGCGCCTGTTAGCGGGCATCCAATCACCTGCTGCCGCCACGTCCCTCACCTTGTTGTGTCACTGCCCCATCACCAGTTGTCCCATTAAAGTGAATGGGACTGTCGGTGGGTCAACAGCGGGTCAGAGGAGGAGCTGCTGCGGGTCAGAGGAGGCGCCGCTGCGGGTCAGAGGAGGCGCCGCTGCGGGTCAGAGGAGGAGCTGCTGCGGGTCAGAGGAGGCGCCGCTGCGGGTCAGAGGAGGCGCCGCTGCGGGTCAGAGGAGGAGCTGCTGCGTGTCAGAGGAGGCGCCGCTGCGGGTCAGAGGAGGAGCCGCTGTGGGTCAGAGGAGGAGCCGCTGCGGGTCAGAGGAGGAGCCGCTGCGGGTCAGAAGAGGAGCCGCTGCGGGTCAGAGGAGGAGCCGCTGCGGGACAAAGATGACCGCTGCTCTTTAAAAATTATGCTTTAAATCAACCCCGTTTACTAGTGATTTAAATCAGGATTTAAATAAAATCCACCCTGGTGCAGTCCCAACAATGCTGCCAATCTGTGCCCATCAGTGCCACCTATCAGTGCCCACCAGTGCTGCCAAACAGCATCACCTATCAGTGCCCATCAGTGCAGCCTAATCACGCACATCAATGAAGGAGAGAAATGACCTGTTTGCAAAAAACTGTACAACAAACAAATAAAAAAAAAATTGTTTGTTTTTTTTTAATTTTTGGTTTTCATTTATTTAGCAAAAAATAAAAACCCCAGTGGTGATTAAAAACCACCAAAAGAAAGCTCTATTTGTGTGAACAAAATTATAAAAAATGTCATATGGGTGCAGTGTCACATGACCGCGCAATTGTCATTCAAAGTGTGACAGCGCTGAAAGCTGAAAATTGGCCCTGGGCAGGAAGGGGGTGAAAGTGCCCAGCAGGCGAGTGGTTAAAGCAAATTAATCTTAAATTATTTTCGAATGACATTCGAATGTTCTGAATTCCAACGCATTTTTGTTCGGGTTTCTCCTAGCGTATAAAGAATCCATTCACTTTGCATCCAATCAGGGAGGCCCTTTCTATTTTCTATTGGAGGAAGGATCTTCCAGCTCGTCTATTTTACTACACTGAGATAATGGAGGATAGAAGGCGATACGATGTGTATTGGCCGTATAAGGAAACATTGTGTAGATGAGATCTGGCGCCCTGACAGCCCTTCCACGCCATCTATTATCCTCTATTCTGTAAAGAAGTTCAGTTGGTGGTTTTATAGCGCTGGAAAAGTTTCTATTCATCAGATTCTGGTTCTGTTTCAGCACCGTCCTCCGAAATTCCAACTTCCCATGTGAAAGTTTTAGGACGTGGAGGAAACAGAAAGAAACACTTGAGAGCAACCGGGGCGAAATATAGAGAAAGACCCACTGGGGAGCAGAACTGACAGTTTTCACTTCACCGAAATTTCTGCAAAATTGCACCATTTCAGCGAAATGCTTCAACGTCATCAGGGAAGGAGAAAATAGGGTGGATTTACAGGGTTATATCACTGAACAAGATGGAGGTTTCTGTGTGTTCTCTGTACAGCACTGCGGTATATGTCAGAGCTATAGAAATGTATAATAATAATAGTGTGTGACTGTGGGGGGATATTAGAGTGTAAGCTCCTCTGGTGCAGAGACTGATGTGACTGGCTCAATGTTCTCTGTACAGCACTGCGGTATATGTCAGAGCTATATAAATGTATAATAATAATAGTGTGTGACAGTGGGGGGACATTAGAGTGTAAGCTCCTCTGGCTAGAGCTATATAAATGTATAATAATAATAGTGTGTGACTGGGGGAGGGGACATTCGAGAGTAAGCTCCTCTGGCTAGAGCTATATAAATGTATAATAATAATAGTGTGTGACTGTGTGGGGACATTAGAGTGTAAGCTCCTCTGGCTAGAGCTATATAAATGTATAATAATAATAGTGTGTGACTGTGGGGGGACATTAGAGTGTAAGCTCCTCTGGTACAGAGACTGATGCGACTGTGGGGGGACATTAGAGTGTAAGCTCCTATGGTACAGAGACTGATGGACTGGCTCAGTGATCTCTGTACAGCACTGCGGTATATGTCAGAGCTATATAAATGTATAATAATAATAGTGTGTGACTGTGGGGGGACATTAGAGTGTAAGCTCCTCTGGTACAGAAACTGATGTGACTGGCTCAGTGTTCTCTGTACAGCACTGCGGTATATGTCAGAGCTATACAAATGTATAATAATAATAGTGTGTGACTGTGTGGGGACATTAGAGTGTAAGCTCCTCTGGCTAGAGCTATATAAATGTATAATAATAATAGTGTGTAACTCTGGGGGAGACATTAGAGTGTAAGCTCCTCTGGTACAGAGACTGATGTGATTGGCTCAGTGTTCTCTGTACAGCACTGCAGTATATGTCAGAGATATATAAATGTATAATAATCATCATCGTTTCATATTGCTCTGTTAATTTTTCCTTTTTTTTGTGTATTTGATTTGTTTTACTTTTTTTGTGTTAATAAGAAGATATACAATGCAAAAAACAGCCAGATTCTTGTGTACACTTTCTAAATTTTGTCACTTTGTTTATATTCTTATGGGGGGGGGGGTCAAATAAACCAGAAAAAAAAAAAAAAAAGGATTTATTTTATTTTTTTAATCGCATGTTCACATTGTTTATCAACAAAGCCATGTGATCTCAGAGGAGGCGATGAAAACAAAGCCATGTTACTCCCGCATGTTCCCGGCTTTAAAAGGGGAACTTATTTAATGGCAATTTCCCTGTGAGCTCAGGTCTGAGGAAATCACCCCTCCTATCTCTACCTGGAATCACAATGCACAATGCTAGGAGCTTCCTAAGCCCGCATGATGACCTCATGACAAAATAAAAGTCAGACCAACCTGCAATAGCAGAGTCAGAATATTCTGAAGTGTGTGTTGGGGATATCCTGAAAACCTGCCATGCCTTCCATTGTAGGGAGAGGAAGACACCATTAACCCTTTCACTGTTGAAAATGTCCATCTTTCCTGGGAATAAGCAAATGTATTGCAGTAAACCCGTTCTTCCATAATAGAACACCAGCTGGAGGAAACCACAGAGGGTCTGAAGGTGCCTGGCCTAAAAGTGCCCCTGTAAACCCGTTTACTAGCTGGGTGCACGTGTCAGGGGAAGGGTCGTATGTTTTGTTGGTATATGATTACAGGATCTCTGGTAATTAGATTGCCATTCCAGCCCATCATAAATATGACTGACAGGAGGAAACCGGCGATCCTGCGGACGCTGACCAGGGAGGAAATCTTCATCCAATCCAATGAAGATTCGATATCTGTCCATCCAGAAACACTTGCAAAATGCTAATAAAATGTCAAACAACCAATTTCCCAACATGATGAGTCACATCAGTCTCTGTACCAGAGGAGCTTACACTCTAATGTCCCCCCACAGTCACATCAGTCTCTGTACCAGAGGAGCTTACACTCTAATGTCCCCCCACAGTCGCATCAGTCTCTATACCAGAGGAGCTTACACTCTAATGTCCCCCCACAGCCACATCAGTCTCTATACCATAGGAGCTTACACTCTAATATCCCCCCACAGTCACATCAGTCTCTGTACCAGAGGAGCTTACACTCTAATGTCCCCCCACAGTCACAACAGTTTCTGTACCAGAGGAGCTTACACTCTAATGTCCCCTCACAGTCACATCAGTCTCTATACCATAGGAGCTTACACTCTAATGTCCCCCCACAGTCACATCAGTCTCTGTACCAGAGGAGCTTACACTCTAATGTCCCCCCACAGTCACATCAGTCTCTGCACCAGAGGAGCTTACACTCTAATGTCCCCCCACAGCCACATCAGTCTCTATACCATAAGAGCTTACACTCTAATGTCCCCCCCCCAGTCACACACTATTATTATTATGCATTTATATAGCTCTGACATATACCGCAGTGCTGTACAGAGAACACTGAGCCAGTCACTGTTCGGCACTGAACTGAAAACCCCGGCGCTGCAACTCACAAACACATAGAGAACACAGGTTATGATTTATGACGTGCTGTAGTATTAGCGTTGGTGAATCATCATGGGGAGACTTCCCTCCCGGCAAACCTGGAATCACTCAGAATAGAATGCGCCGCGTGCAAAGCGGCCATTATAGTGTGCTGAGACTCCGCCCCCGTTTCAATATACACCACCTGTATACAGCAAAACTGGAATGCGCAAAATCTGGTGCAGCTGTGCCTGGTAGCCAATCAGCTTCTAACTTCCGCTTGTTCAGTTAAGCCAAGGCCGGGACAAGGGGTGGGCAGGAGGGATGGCTGCCCTGGGCGCAATGGCTTATTGCAGGGATGTGGGTGCCATGACCCTAAGCCTAAGGAAGAGGGGGGGGGGGGGTGCAGTTTGAGATCTGTGACCTGGGACCTGGATAGCCTTGTCTCGGCATGGAGTTAAGCTTTAACAATGAAACCTGGAAGCGCATTGGTTACTATACAGCGCTGCCCCGGAGTTTGCATGCTCCAGTAAATCCCCCTCAATGTATCCATAGAGGAGGAGAACTCCTGACTGCAGTGTAATATGAAGAGTGACCACAGGTGAGACCTCGCTCCCATTTCATAGGGAACACCGTATAACATATAAACATTGTATCCATAGGAGAATCCTTACTCTGCAGTGTATTCAGGGCCGTCTTTAATATTGATTGGACCCTGGGCCTTCCTAATCCACTTATCAACTATTTGCGGGCAGTGCAGGGCACAAGGGGAAGCTTCCTTGGGCCCCAAAACAATGACTGGGCCTGGGGCAGCTGCCCCCTTTTGCCCTGTGTTAATTATATATTGAAATTGTATATTTATACATTATGTTCATATGAGAATACACACTCACCGGACACTTTATTAGGTACGCCTGTTCAACTGCTTGGCAACACAATCTGCTAATCAGCCAATCACATGGCGGCAACTCAATGCATTTAGCCATCTAGACGTTGTGAAGACAACTTGCTGAAAAGGGATCTAAGGTGGAGTTCCACCCAAAAATGGAAGCTCTGCTGATCTACTCCCCCCCCCCCCCCTCCAGTGGCACTTTTGGCACCTTTCAGGGGGAGGGGGGGGACGGGTATCTGTTTTTGACAGGTCCTTGTCGCCACTTCTGGGAGACGGACAGTTAGAAAGCGCACTTCGCGCATGCGCAGTAGGGAACCGGCTGTGAAGCCGAAAGGCTTAACTGCCGGTTTCCCTTACCAGGAATGGTGGCAGCTGCACCCGAGAGCCGATCCGAAAAACGGCTGGGGTGCCGACATCGTGGGAACCCTGGGTAAGTGTCCATTTTGATCAGAGGAGGACGATCGTTATACAGAGAGTGATCAGAGGAGGACGATCGTTATACAGAGAGTGATCAGAGGACGATCGTTATTATACAGAGAGTGATCAGAGGAGGACGATCGTTATTTATACAGAGAGTGATCAGAGGAGGACGATCGTTATTATACAGAGAGTGATCAGAGGACAATCGTTATTATACAGAGAGTGATCAGAGGAGGACGATCGTTATTATACAGAGAGTGATCAGAGGACGATCGTTATTATACAGAGAGTGATCAGAGGAGGACGATTGTTATTATACAGAGAGTGATCAGAGGACGATCGTTATTATACAGAGAGTGATCAGAGGAGGACGATCGTTATTATACAGAGAGTGATCAGAGGAGGACGATCGTTATACAGAGAGTGATCAGAGGACGATCGTTATTATACAGAGAGTGATCAGAGGAGGACGATCGTTATTATACAGAGAATGATCAGAGGACGATCGTTATTATACAGAGAGTGATCAGAGGAGGACGATTGTTATTATACAGAGAGTGATCAGAGGACGATCGTTATTATACAGAGAGTGATCAGAGGAGGACGATCGTTATTATACAGAGAGTGATCAGAGGAGGACGATCGTTATACAGAGAGTGATCAGAGGACGATCGTTATTATACAGAGAGTGATCAGAGGAGGACGATCGTTATTATACAGAGAATGATCAGAGGACGATCGTTATTATACAGAGAGTGATCAGAGGAGGACGATTGTTATTATACAGAGAGTGATCAGAGGACGATCGTTATTATACAGAGAGTGATCAGAGGAGGACGATCGTTATTATACAGAGAGTGATCAGAGGAGGACGATCGTTATACAGAGAGTGATCAGAGGACAATCGTTATTATACAGAGAGTGATCAGAGGAGGACAATCGTTATTATACAGAGAGTGATCAGAGGACGATCGTTATTTATACAGAGCGTGATCAGAGGACGATCGTTATTATACAGAGAGTGATCAGAGGACGATCGTTATTATACAGAGAGTGATCAGAGGAGGACAATCGTTATTATACAGAGAGTGATCAGAGGACGATCGTTATACAGAGAGTGATCAGAGGAGGACAATCGTTATTATACAGAGAGTGATCAGAGGACGATCGTTATTATACAGAGTGATCAGAGGACGATCGTTATTATACAGAGAGTGATCAGAGGACGATCGTTATTATACAGAGAGTGATCAGAGGACGATCGTTATTATACAGAGAGTGATCAGAGGAGGACAATCGTTATTATACAGAGAGTGATCAGAGGAGGACGATCGTTATACAGAGAGTGATCAGAGGAGGACAATCGTTATTATACAGAGAGTGATCAGAGGAGGACAATCGTTATTATACAGAGAGTGATCAGAGGAGGACGATCGTTATTATACAGAGAGTGATCAGAGGAGGACAATCGTTATTATACAGAGAGTGATCAGAGGAGGACGATCGTTATTATACAGAGAGTGATCAGAGGAGGACGATCGTTATTATACAGAGAGTGATCAGAGGACGACCGTTATTATACAGAGAGTGATCAGAGGACGATCGTTATTATACAGAGAGTGATCAGAGGACGATCGTTATTATACAGAGTGATCAGAGGAGGACGATCATTATTTATACAGAGAGTGATCAGAGGACGATCATTATTATATAGAGTGATCAGAGGACGATCGTTATTATACAGAGAGTGATCAGAGGAGGACGATCGTTATTTATACAGAGAGGGATCAGAGGAGGACGATCGTTATACAGAGAGTGATCAGAGGACGATCATTATTATATAGAGTGATCAGAGGACGATCGTTATTATACAGAGAGTGATCAGAGGACGATCGTTATTATATAGAGTGATCAGAGGACGATCGTTATTATATAGAGTGATCAGAAGACGATCGTTATTATACAGAGAGTGATCAGAGGACAATCGTTATTATACAGAGCGTGATCAGAGGACGATCGTTATTATACAGAGAGTGATCAGAGGAGGACGATTGTTATTATACAGAGAGTGATCAGAGGAGGACGATTGTTATTATACAGAGAGTGATCAGAGGACGATCGTTATTATACAGAGAGTGATCAGAGGAGGACGATTGTTATTATACAGAGAGTGATCAGAGGACGATCGTTATTATACAGAGAGTGATCAGAGGACGATCGTTATTATACAGAGTGATCAGAGGAGGACGATCGTTATTATACAGAGCGTGATCAGAGGACGATCGTTATTATACAGAGAGTGATCAGAGGACGATCGTTATTATACAGAGCGTGATCAGAGGACGATCGTTATTATACAGAGAGTGATCAGAGGACGATCGTTATTATACAGAGAGTGATCAGAGGAGGACGATTGTTATTATACAGAGAGTGATCAGAGGACGATCATTATTTATACAGAGATCCCTCCCATCCCATAAAGAGGAGAATAGAAAATATAATAACAATGGTGTAATACACAGAGAGGGATCACAGGAGGACGAAAGCCATTACAGAACTTTTTCCTCCCATCCCATAATATGTATACAATGTATCTGTATGCAGAGTAATATTATATCTGTGCAGGAATCCGGACTCTGCAGAGTAATGTATGAAGGGTGGCCTCAGGTAAGTCACTATCTCTATAGTGATGCACACAGTGCGGTGTAATATACAGAGAACCATTATCCCTATACAGAGATCCATTCTATCCATGTGATGATAGAGAGCCACAGATCAGCCATTCTTCACCACCACCCCCCCTACAGGGCACTGCAGCCAGGTTGGCTGTCCCCGATATGCATTATGGTCAGCAGACGTGATGTCACAGTGTAATATTCTCAGTACAATAATGTGCCGCCCATGGTCCCCTGACTGGGGGGTGAGGACAGAGGGGTCCTCTGTAGAGCACAGATCTGGGGGACCCCCCTGTACAAAGCAGCCTTGGGAAATGAGAGGCCCTGTGGAGGGGGAAGGGGAACTCTTTAGAGCGGGGACCTCTATGGAGGACAACCCTGGGGGGGGGGGGGGGCCTGTAGAGT
>BLSH010221319.1:106519-118470 GCA_018402905.1 Glandirana rugosa | reverse complement strand
CGGGGGGGGGGGGGGGGCCTGTAGAGTGAAGTGTCAGTTGTGGGGCCCCTCTGTATATTTAACCCCATGAGACTAACACTGCGCTCTACAGGGACCCCACAACCAACACTGCGCTCTACAGGGGCCCCTGTAGAGCGCAGTGTCAGTTGTGGGGCCCCTGTAGAGCACAGTGTCAGTTGTGGGGCCCCTGTAAAGCACAGTGTCAGTTGTGGGGCCCCTGTAAAGCACAGTGTCAGTTGTGGGGCCCCTGTAAAGCACAGTGTCAGTTGTGGGGCCCCTGTAAAGCACAGTGTCAGTTGTGGGGCCCCTGTAGAGCGCAGTGTCAGTTGTGGGGCCTCTATAGAGCGCAGTGTCAGTTGTGCAGGGTGTCAGTTGTGGGGCCCCTGTAGAGCGCAGTGTCAGTTGTGGGGCCCCTGTAGAGAGCAGTGTCAGTTGTGCAGGGTGTCAGTTGTGGGGCCCCTGTAGAGAGCAGAGTCAGTTGTGGGGCCCCTGTAGAGAGCAGTGTCAGTTGTGCAGGGTGTCAGTTGTGGGGCCCCTGTAGAGAGCAGTGTCAGTTGTGCAGGGTGTCAGTTGTGGGGCCCCTGTAGAGAGCAGTGTCAGTTGTGCAGGGTGCAGAGTGTCAGTTGTGGGGCCCCTGTAGAGAGCAGTGTCAGTTGTGCAGGGTGTCAGTTGTGGGGCCCCTGTAGAGAGCAGTGTCAGTTGTGCAGGGTGCAGGGTGTCAGTTGTGGGGCCCCTGTAGAGCGCAGTGTCAGTTGTGGGTCTCCTGTAGAGAGCAGTGTCAGTTGTGCAGGGTGCAGGGTGCAGAGTGTCAGTTGTAGGAAGAGTTACAAAGTATCAGTGGAAGTTTCAGTGTTTTCCCTCCTCCTGGAAGTCCAGCAGTAACTCTCCTATCAGGGGCCCCTGAGTGCCCGGGGCCCGCACCCAGCCCAGCGGAGGTCTCTTACCTTGGCAGGTTCTCTTCCTGCGGGTCGCCTCTTCCTGGCTCTCTCTATCTGGGAAGTAAGGAAGAGGAGAGGAGGAGAAGCTCCACCCAGAACTGAGACATTCCTCAGCCTGACCCAACCCAGCACCTCCTCCCTCCCCCACCACTGGGTGCAACCTGCATTCTGCTCCCTGCTCAATGAAAACTGTGTGCAACCTGCAATACACTCCCCACCAAACTACCACTGTGTGCAACCTGCAATACACTCCCCACCATGCTACCACTGTGTGCAACCTGCAATACACTCCCCACCATGCTACCACTGTGTGCAACCTGCAATACACTCCCCACCATGATACCACTGTGTGCAACCTGCAATACACTCCCCACCAAACTGCCACTGTGTGCGACACAGAATACACTCCCCACCAAACTACCACTGTGTGCAACCTGCAAAACACTCCCCAGCAAACCATCACTGTGTGCGACACAGAAGACACTCCCCACCAAATGACCAATGTGTGCAACCTGCAATACACTCCCCACCAAACTACTACTGTGTGCAACCTGCAATACACTCCCCACTAAACTACCACTGTGTGCAACCTGCAATACACTCCCCACTAAACTACCACTGTGTGCAACCTGCAATACACTCCCCACCAAACTACCACTGTGTGCAACCTGCAATACACTCCCCACCAAACTACCACTGTGTGCAACCTGCAATACACTCCCCACCAAACTAACACTGTGTGCTCCCTACTAAACTACCACTGTGTGCAACCTGCAAAACACTCCCCACCAAACTACCACTGTGTGCAACTTGCAATACACTCCCCACCAAACTACCACTTTGTGCAACCTGCAAAACACTCCCCACCAAACTACCACTGTGTGCAACCTGCAATACACTCCCCACCAAACTACCACTGTGTGTAACACAGAATACACTCCCCACCAAACTACCACTGTGTGTAACACAGAATACACTCCCCACCAAATTACCACTGTGTGCGACACAGAATACACTCCCCACCAAACTACCACTGTGTGCAACCTGCAATACACTCCCCAGCAAACTATCACTGTGTGCGACACAGAAGACACTCCCCACCAAATTACCAATGTGTGCAACCTGCAATATACTCCCCACCAAACTGCCACTGTGTGCGACACAGAATACACTCCCCACCAAACTACCACTGTGTGCAACCTGCAATACACTCCCCACCAAACTACTACTGTGTGCAACCTGCATTACACTCCCCACCAAACTACCACTGTGTGCAACCTGCAATACACTACCCACCAAACTAACACTGTGTGCTCCCTACTAAACTACCACTGTGTGCAACCTGCAAAACACTCCCCACCAAACTACCACTGTGTGCAACTTGCAATACACTCCCCACCAAACTACCACTGTGTGCAACCTGCAATACACTCCCCACCAAACTACCACTGTGTGCAACTTGCAATACACTCCCCACCAAACTACCACTGTGTGTAACACAGAATACACTCCACACCAAACTACCACTATGTGCAACCTGCAATACACTCCCCAGCAAACTATCACTGTGTGCGACACAGAAGACACTCCCCACCAAATTACCAATGTGTGCAACCTGCAATATACTCCCCACCAAACTACCACCGTGTGCCACACACAATACACTCCCCTCTACACTGCCACAGTGCAACCTGCAATGTGCTCCTCGCTACACTTTATGCCACACCAAATTAACTCTGTGTGTGACAAACAATACACTCCCCAATATACCTGCAACATTCTCCCCTCTGCAATGCAACTTTGTGCAACCTACAATATGTTCCCATCTACATTAAAACTGTGTAGAACCCACAAGATGGTCCCCGCAACATTGCTACTATGTAGAACCTATCGTTTTCTCCCCTTTACCCTGCCACTGTGTGCAACCCACAATATGTTTCCCACTATAATACCACCCGATTGATGAACATTATAACTATTCCCCATTACACTGCTACTTTGTACAACCTATAATTTATTCCCCTGTACCCTGCCACTGTGTAAAACCTAAAATATGTTCCCCACAAGACTACCACCATGTGCAACCTAGAATATATTCCCCTCTACACAACTACTGTGTGCCACCTGCTATGTACTCCCCAATACACTGCATTCTACAGCTTCAGACATATATCTCCCTTTACTTCCTCACAGTGTGCAACCTGGTTTATAATCCCCCAGTTGGCATACCTGATGATTCACCACCAGCTCTGTTACATCTTCTTACCTATGTGTGCAACTTGAAATATATTCCCCACTGTGTTCTCTTCTATCAGACACTTCTGAGCCCAGCAACACTGAATCTTGTTCAGGCCTCCGGTGTGTGCAACCTGTAGTGTTTTCCCCCAATATATGACTGTGTGCATCCTGCAAAATCTTCCTCTCCACAGACATTCTTGAATCCCTGCAAAATATTTGTCCTTATTACCTGTGCACCCCACAATGTCTTCCCCAGACCTAACCATGGCCTGTGCTTCCTGTGCACCCTGCAATGTCTTTCCCAGACCTGACCCTGGCCTGTGCTTCCTGTGCACCCTGCAATGTCTTCCCCAGACCTGACCTTGGCCTGTACTTCCGGTGCACCCCGCAATGTCTTCCCTGAGCCAGATCCTGGCCTGTACTTCCTGTGCACCCTGCAATGTCTTCCCCAGACCTGATCCTGGCCTGTGCTTCCTGTGCACCAAGCAATGTCTTCCCCAGACCTGACCCTGGCCTGTACTTTTTGTGCACCCAGCAATGTCTTCTCCAGACCTGACCCTGGCCTGTACTTCCTGCGCACCCTGCAATGTCTTCCCCAGACCTGACCCTGGCCTGTGCTTCCTGTGCACCAAGCAATGTCTTCCCCAGACCTGACCCTGGCCTGTACTTCCTGTGCACCCAGCAATGTCTTCCCCAGACCTGACCCTGGCCTGTACTTCCTGTGCACCCTGCAATGTCATCCCTAGACCTGACCCTGGCCTGTACTTCCTGTGCACCCTGCAATGTCTTCCCCAGACCTGACCCTGGTCTGTACTTCCTGTGCACCCTGCAATGTCTTCCCCAGACCTGACCCTGGCCTGTACTTCCTGTGCACCCCACAATGTCTTCCCCAGACCTAACCATGGCTTGTACTTCCTGTGCACCCTGCAATGTCTTCCCCAGACCTGACCCTGGCCTGTGCTTCCTGTGCACCCTGCAATGTCTTCCCCAGGCCTGACCCTGGCCTGTACTTCCTGTGCACCCTGCAATGTCTTCCCCAGACCTGACCCTGGCCTGTACTTCCTGTGCACCAAGCAATGTCTTCCCCAGACCTGACCCTGGCCTGTACTTCCTGTGCACCCAGCATTGTCTTCTCCAGACCTGACCCTGACCTGTACTTCCTGTGCACCCAGCAATGTCTTCCCCAGACCTGACCCTGGCCTGTACTTCCTGAGCACCCTGCAATGTCTTCCCCAGACCTGACCCTGGCCTGTACTTCCTGTGCACCCCGCAATGTCTTCCCTAGACCAGACCCTGGCCTGTACTTCCTGTGCACCCTGCAATGTCTTCCCCAGACCTGACCCTGGCCTGTACTTCCTGCGCACCATGCAATGTCTTCCCCAGACCTGATCCTGGCCTGTACTTCCTACGCACCCTGCAATGTTTTCACCAGACCTGAACCTGGCCTGTACTTCCTGTGCACCCAGCAATGTCTTCCCCAGACCTGACCCTGGCCTGTACTTCCTGCAAATCCCTGCAATGTCTTCCCCAGACCTGACCCTGGCCTGTACTTCCTGTGCACCAAGCAATGTCTTCCCCAGACCTGACCCTGGCCTGTACTTCCTGTGCACCCCGCAATGTCTTCCCTAGACCAGACCCTGGCCTGTACTTCCTGCGCACCCTGCAATGTCTTCCCCAGACCTGACCCTGACCTGTACTTCCTGCGCACCCTGCAATGTCTTCCCCAGACCTGACCCTGGCCTGTACTTCTTACGCACCCTGCAATGTTTTCCCCAGACCTGAACCTGGCCTGTACTTCCTGTGCACCTAGCAATGTCTTCCCCAGACCTGACCCTGGCCTGTACTTCCTGCGCACCCTGCAATGTCTTCCCCAAACCTGACCCTGGCCTGTACTTACTGTGCACCCTGCAATGTCTTCCCCAGACCTGAACCTGGCCTGTACTTCCTGTGCACCTAGCAATGTCTTCCCCAGACCTGACCCTGGCCTGTACTTCCTGCGCACCCTGCAATGTCTTCCCCAGACCTGTCCCTGGCCTGTACTTCCTGTGCACCCTGCAATTTCTTCCCCAGACCTGGCAATGGCCTGTACTTTCTGTGCATAGGGTTGCCACCTCATCCCTTTAAACCCAAACACATATGAATTGCACAGGTTCTGAGGCTAATTTAATGCAGGTGAGGCACCAAGTGAGTTTAATTACCACCTTAATCAGCCACAGAACAACCTGTGTAATTCATAGGCGTCCTGGATCCTGTGCACCCTACAATGTCTTCCCTAGACCTGACCCTGGCCTGCACGAGGGGGGGGGGGGGGTGTCAAAAACCATTCACAACTTCTACTGACATGAATCCTCAATCTCTGCACATTAAGGATGCACCAATCTGATACTAGCTGTGGTCCAGGTGAAATCTCATAGTGGGCCAGTTGTTGACCACAAGACGTAGTTTGGGGGCCCATGTTTCAAGGCATCCCTCCCTACTTTGGGATGAAAAAGAGTGACACCTTAGGCACAAAATATGTACATTAAATAAAGAGTAAATAAAGAAGAGAGCGAGTCAGGAAAATACCACATTATGACCACTAGATGGAGCTGACGAGCATAGGAATTTAATACTTATTTCCTAAGATCGTCAGCGCCATCTAGTGGCAATAATCCGGTATTTTCCTGATTCACTCTATTCTTTGTGAATGTGTAACATTCGACCTGGAGAGAAAATAGCCCAATAACATCTGATTTTGCCCCCATCTGTGCATAACGAATGTACATGCAGTTTCACATGAACAGCTCTGCAGAGTTTTGTATAATCTACACCTATAATGTATTTTCTTTTTGTGGAGGCCTCAGACCAGGGAGAGGGGCAATTGAGGTGTAACAAGGGATGGGGGGGATTTGGTTGCAATATGGGGACAGTTAGGAGGTATGCTTAAGGGGAACATCACCGGAATATGGGGGGGTTCTCACCCCTCTCCCGCAGTCCCCTCCCTGTAAGTCATGATGGTGGAATAATTCACAGACGGGTGTCATCAGCTCCTCTGAGATTCCTCCGACAGGCAGAAACATGTAAAATCAGAATGACTTGTGCGCTACGGAATCGCTTTTTCCAGGAAGTGGCGCCCCCATCTGTGACGTCGGAGGAGCAAAGTCATCCTGAGACCTGAAAACCGACATTTATAAAAATAGCAACAATAAAAAACAAAATAATAATTATCCGATGATCAGCGAGCGTCTCGCCATCGAATAAAATCGCTAAACTCCATTTTAGCCGCATCTGCTGGTAAAAATACGCACATTAAATCAGTGGTTCTCAACTCCGGTCCTCAGGACCCACCAACAGGCCAGATTTTCAGTATTACCTTGGGGAGATGCAGACTAGAATACTGCAATCACTGAGCAGCAAATGATATCACCTGTGATGCATTTCAGTTATGCAAACCTGGCCTGTTAGTGGGTCCCGAGGACCGGAGTTGAGAACCACTGCATTAAATAAAGACAAAGCTTTTATATTTCTTTTTTTTTGCTTTTATATTATATAGAGGAGGGGAAGGTTAGAACCCCATCATTTAAAAAAAAAATTAATGTTGGGGGGGCACATTGCGATCGTGATAAATCGCACCCAACGCACCACCATGCATATACTGTGAGCCACACTGCATTTTTATTGAAGGTAATGCTTGTTGTTTCCTGCATTGTGGTGCATCGGCAGCCCATTCACAGCTCCGAGTGGTGGAGAGAAACGCGTTAGACGGGGCCTGGTGGAAGTCCAGGCTGGGGTTGTCATTCCACTTCTAACCACCCATGTGGATGTGCAGCATCGGGGATTTCCTCCCCTCTCTCTCTCTTTATTCACAATAAATGCACGGCCTTAATGCAATGAACACACATTGACACCATAATGCCCATTGGATGCATCACTTAAATGTAAATGTTTGTGTTCCATGGTGGAGATTTCACTTTTTATTCTGTAGACACAACAGGAAGTGAGAAGAAAGCTCTCCAGAATGAAGAAAACCCCTCTTAGATAGGTGTCACTGGAACTATGATCGTCAGCTCCATCTAGTGGCCGTGATGTGGTATTTTTCCTGATTAAGGTATTTTCAGGAAAATACCACAATTTGGCCACTAGATGGAGCTGATGGTCGATGGAAATCCATGTGTTAAGCAAATTATGGTCAGAGTTTGTGATGACTGTGACATTTTCCAACAATTTTATTAAAAATAGGGCCCTTCTTTTCCTTCTGTATTGAACTGTATTGCAATTGCACTGCCCCCTTTATAAAGAGCTATACAAACTGTTGGCACAATATAAATCCTGAATAATAATAAGTAGACCTCTTATAGTAGTGCCTAAATGTATAGTTCATGGATGGAAGTATACTGTCTCTCTAAAACCAGTTTTTTTTTTTCCGTCTTTAATAGAGTAAGGAGGGGTTAGAACCCAAGTCATGTTGAGTTTTTATTCTCTTGTCTTGTCCTATTGGGAAGATTTTCCTTTTTTTTTCCGGTACCGGAAACACAGCAGGAAGTGAGAGGAAATCTGCCAAAGTGAAGGAGATCTTCTTAGACAGTTGTCACTACAATTTTAATGGTCAGCGCCATCTAGTGGCCATAACGCAGTATTTTTTTTCTGATTAAGGTATTTCTGGGAAAATACCACAATTTGGCCACTAGATGGAACTGATGATCATAGGGAAATCGGTGTTTTAAGGAAAATATGGTCAGAATTTGTGTGGGATGTGACATTTTCCAACTATTTATTTTATAAGTAGGGCCCTTCTTTTCCTTCTGTATTGTAATTGCACTGTTCCCTTTATATTGTAAAGAGCTACACAAACCGCTAGTGATATATAAATCCTGTATACTAATAATAATTATAAGAAATTCATATTTCATAGATGAAAGTGAATCTAAAACCAAAAATAGTTTTTGAAAGTAAGGAAGGGTTAGAACCCCCATCAGGTTGATCTTTTTTTTCTTGTCTTGCCCCATTGGGGAGATTTTCCTTCACTTCCTGTCTCAGAGACATACGAGAAATTGAGAAGAAATCTCCCAAAGTGAGGGGAATCCCCCTCTTAGACAGCTGACACTAGAAATAGGATTGTCAGCTCCATCTAGTGGCCGCAATGCAGTATTTTTTCCTGATTGGGGTATTTCTGGGAAAATACTGCAATTTGGCCACTGGGTGGAACTGACAACCATAGAAAATCAATGTATTAAGCAACATTTGGTCAGAATTTGTGAGGGCTAGGACACTTTCCAACAAATGTTTTATAAGACTTCTTATAGTAGTGCAAAAATATATATTTCATAGATGGATGTGTATCTAAAACCCAAACTATTTTTTTAGTTTTTAATAGAGTAAGAAAGCGTTAGAACCCCTGTCAGGTTGACTTTTTTTTCTTGTCGTGTCCCATTGGGGACACTTATCTTCACTTCCTGTCCCAGAGACACAACAGGAAGTGAGAGGAAATCTCACAGAGCGAGGGGAATCCCCCTCTTACACCGCTGACACTAGAACTATGATTGTCAGCTCCATCTAGTGGCCATGAAGTGGTATTTTTCCTGATCAGAGTATTTCCAGGAAAATATTGCAATTTGGCCACTAGATGGAGCTGTCAATCATAAGAAATCAATAATTTGGTCAGAATTCCTGAGGGTTGTGACATTTCCCGAGAAATGTTTTATAACTAGTGCCTAAATTCATATTTCATAGATGAAAGTGTATCTAAAACCAAAACTATTTTTGGAATTAAGGAAGGGTTAGAACCCCCATCAGGTTGATTTTATTTTCTTGTGTTACCCCATTGGGGAGAATTTCCTTCACTTCCTGTCTCAGAGACATAAGAGGAAGTGATAAGAAATCTCCCAAAGTGAGGGGAATCCCCCTCTTAGACAGCTGACACTAGAAATATGATTGTCAGCTCCATCTAGTGGCCACAATGCAGTATTTTTGCTGATTGAGGTATTTCTGGGAAAATACTGCAATTTGGCCACTAGATGGAACTGACAATCATAGGAAATCAATGTATTAACCAAAATATTGTCAGAATTTGTGAGAGTCATGACATTTTCCAACAAATGTTTTATAAGAAGACTTCTTATAGTAGTGCATAAATTCATATTTCATAGATGTATATGTATCTAAAACCAAAACTATTATTTTGTTTTTACTAGAGTAGGAAAGAGTTCGAACCCCTGTCAGGTTGATTTTTTTTTTCTTGTCGTGTCCCATTGGGGAGATTTTCCTTCACTTCCTGTCCCAGAGACACAACAGGAAGTGAGAGGAAATCTCACAGAGTGAGGGGAATCCCCCTCTTACACCGCTGACACTAGAACTATGATTGTCAGCTCCATCTAGTGGCCATGAAGTGGTATTTTTCCTGATCAGGGTATTTACAGGAAAATATTGCAATTTGGCCACTAGATGGAGCTGTCAATCATAAGAAATCAATAATTTGGTCAGAATTCCTGAGGGTTGTGACATTTCCCAAGAAATGTTTTATAACTAGTGCCTAAATTCATATTTCATAGATGACAGTGTATCTAAAACCAAAACTATTTTTGTAATTAAGGAAGGGTTAGAACCCCCATCAGGTTGATTTTTTTTCTTGTCTTGCCCCATTGGGGAGAATTTCTTTCACTTCCTGTCTCAGAGACATAAGAGGAAGTGATAAGAAATCTCCCAAAGTGAGGGGAATCCCCCTCTTAGACAGCTGACACTAGAAATATGATTGTCAGCTCCATCTAGTGGCCACAATGCAGTATTTTTGCTGATTGAGGTATTTCTGGGAAAATACTGCAATTTGGCCACTAGATGGAACTTACGATCATAGGAAATCAATGTATTAACCAAAATATGGTCAGAATTCGTGAGAGTCATGACATTTTCCAACAAATGTTTTATAAGAAGACTTCTTATAGTAGTGCATAAATTCATATTTCATAGATGTATGTGTATTTAAACCAAAACTATTTTTTACTAGAGTAGGAAAGAGTTAGAACCCCTGTCAGGTTGATTTTTTTTTCTTGTCCCATTGGGGAGATTTTCCTTCACATCTCCCAGAGCGAGGGGAATCCCCCTCTTAGCCAACTGACACTAGAACACTGCTAACACTAGAACTATGATTGTCAGCTCCATCTAGTGGCCATGAAGTGGTATTTTTCCTGATCAGGGTATTTCCAGGAAAATATTGCAATTTGGCCACTAGATAGAGCTGTCAATCATAAAAAATCAATAATTTGGTCAGAATTCCTGAGGGTTGTGACATTTCCCAAGAAATGTTTTATAACTAGTGCCTAAATTTATATTTCATAGATGGAATTGTATTTCAAATCAAAGCTTTTTTCAGGTTTTAATAGAGTAAGGAAGGGTTAGAACCAATGTCCATTGGAGAGATTTTCTTTCACTTCCTGTCCCAGAGAAACAACAGGATGTGAGAGGAAATCTCCCAAAGCGAGGGTAATCCCCTTCTTTCACTTTCTTTAACTGTGTTAAGCCGGTCTATTCAAATGAATGGCCTGCCAACTCACCCTTAAGGGCCCTTTACATTTTTGCAATGCATTAACACACACATGCATCTTCAAGGCGGCCCAACACACCCTACTTACAGATTATTGCATTATCACATTCATAATGAATAGGCCGGCCGAACACAATCATCATTAACACGTGCGTTAAGAGCGGAAACGCACTTTTGCGATTGTTGCATTGCGCATGTTAACTTACGTTACGTGTTTTAGTGCATTGCAGTATTTCATTATTGCGCGGTTCAGCGCGCCCCATAGCATGGTGACACTGACGTGCGTTGTGCTGCGCTGTATTGTAAGAAAAAAAATTGCATATCCATTTGTTTGGTCAATTTCTGTGCATTGCCAACCTATTCCAAATAAATGGGTTGCCTTATTGCAGCACATATTGACACGCATGTATTAATGCAACGCACAGTGAATGGTCCCTCATGTACCACGATATGTAAATAAACCCCTTCAGCTGTAAAAAAGTGCGTTTTATAGGCTGCGGAATTGGTGAAGAATTTCAGGGCGCCATTCATTGCACCGTCTTGGTCAGACTCTTTGTCTGCGCCATAGTCAAGGAGGTGACATTGCGGTGGGACGATGTACTGCGCCCTCTGCTGGGCTGAAGATCAGATTCACCAATAACTGCATATTCACCCAGTGACTGATTCACCCAGTGCTGGGACAAGGTCATCTAGAGCCCAGGGCGAACATACCAAACTGTGCCCCCCCCCACCAAAATGTATGAGAATTGTGTGTCAGCAAAAATCCCCCCACGAAAACACCGAGTACTAATCTGCATGCTTACCCCTATGCATAACCCCCCCCCCCCCCCCAGTACAAATTCACCCCCCTGCTGAAATCCTCCTTCTCAGCACAGATCTTTGCCCCCCCCAATCACCCAAATTCCTGCAGCTCAAATGCCCCCCCCCCCAAAAAAAACACCCCTCCTAGCACAAATCATCTACCTCTCAAATTTCCCCTCCTAGCACACATCACCCCCCCCCCCACACTTCAAATCCCCCCTACCAGCACAAATCCCCCCCTAATCTCTGCTCCCAGCACACATTCCCCCTAATCCCCACTCCCAGCACAAATGTCCCCCTAATCTCCCCTCCCAGCAGAAATTTCCCCTTAATCCTCTATGCCAGCACACATTCCCCCTAATCCCCGCTCCCAGCACAGATTTCCCCCTAATCCCCCCTCCCAGCACAAATTCCCCCTAATCCCCCCTGCCAGCACACATCCCCCCTAATCTCCCCTC
>BLSH010221319.1:85497-106112 GCA_018402905.1 Glandirana rugosa | reverse complement strand
GTTCCTCTAACCCCACCAACCAACACAACCTTTCGTACCCCCTGCCCCCCCCCCTCAAATTTCCCCCCTTCCAACACAACCAACCACCCCAATCTCCTTGTGGTGGTGCCCCCACCTCAGATGATACCGCAGTGCCCAGGGCAACCGTCCCTCCTGCCCACCCCTCATCCCAGCTCTGCTGGCAGGATCAAAGCAATTGGAAGGCTCCATTCACACCATCAGAGTGCTGGTGCAGTTCCGTGCATTTCAACGCATTTCTGTGCGTAGGGCGGCCCATTTATTTCAATGCGTGAGAAACGCTCAAGTCCCTGAAACGCTGCACTGAAACGCAGGGTGCTGCACGTTTTGCTGGTGTTGTTTTCAGATGCTCGGAGAGGTCATTAGGAATGAATACGTCTGCAAAAAGGGCATCGCGTTTCCGTGCGTTGTGGGAAAGCGCAACGCACACAGAGCCAAAGATCCACCCTACTCATTGCCGCACTATTGTTCAGACGCTTCCACCGAAAACCGCATGTCGGAGGGTGCAAGTCCAGAGCGGGGATAGGCGTTTCCCCCCTGGAGCAGGGCCGGGACCAGGGGTGGGCAGGAGGGTCGGTTGCCCTGGGCGCACTGGTTTGCTGTAGGGACAAGCAAATGGGTGTAGGATCCCCTAAGCTCGCACATCATAAATGGGGGGGAGGGAGCGCAGTGTGGCATCTTTGCCCTGGGTGCTGGGTGACCTTGTCCCGGCACTGCCTGCCAGCAACTTGCTTTGTACAATGAACAAAAAATAAATAAAGGGACCTCAAGCATGCGGCGTAAAAGGCGATAAAAGACACATTGCATGCAGAGCGGTGCAATTCATAGAGCGGCGTCAGGCGATCAGGCAGGCGAAGGGTTAAGCAGCTGGGTTGCTGGGTGGGGCGGCCAGTGTTGATCCACCTGGTAACAGGTTGTGTACTGGGTGTGGCGCAGCAGCTGCGGGAGACTCAGCGCCTCTGTTTGCCCCGGGGGTAGATAGATGGAGGGGGGGGGGAAGGCGGAGAGAAGGGAACGCAGAAGGATGGCCGCGGTTTTCCAGTATTTGTCCCTGGAAAAGGTTCAGAAATATTCAGAGATTACAGTCGCCACCTGCTGGATAAATTCATATCTGCTGGGTTATGAACCCCTCCCAAGTGTCCCTACCCAATCCCTCCATCCATCATTACTCAGCAAATGTCCCATTCCTGATCTGAGACCGCTACAAAAAGAAAAGCTCAACTATTGTATTTATAAGAAAAAATATATTTGCTGCGAGTACAGTACATTCATTCTGTGAAAACAGGGACAGCATTGAATGTTACTAAGCTGTTTCCTGTCCAGGTTGAATGTTATTCATTCATAAAGGATAGAGTGAATCAGGAAAATACTGCATTTTGGCCACTAGATGGAGCTGATAATTATAGGAAATAAGTGTTTATTGTCTATGATCATCACCGCCATCTAGTGGCCGCATTGGACTAGGGACAAAAATCAAATGTTAAAAAAGCTGTTTTCTCTTCAGGTTGAATGATATTATTCCACAAAGAATAAAGTAAATCAGGAAAATACTACAGTATTGCCTCTGGATGGCGCTGACGATCATAGGAAATAGGTATTTATTTGCTATCATCATCGGCTCCATCTAGTGGCCACATGGTACTGGGATAAAAATGAAATGTTACAAAGCTTTTTAGCTTTTTTTTTTCTCTTCAGGTTGAATGTTATTATTCCACAAAGAATAGAGTAAATCAGGAAAACACAAAAGTATGGCCACAGGATGGAGCTGACAATCAAAAGTATTTATTACTATAATCATCAGCTCCATCTAGTGGCCACATGTGACTGTGGACAAAAAATCAAATGTTCTAAGCTATTTTCTTCCAGGTTGAATGTTATTCATTCACATTACTTATTATTATAATTGTCGGCTCCATCTAGTGGCCACATGTGGCTGGGGACAAAAATCAAACGTTCTAAGCTATTTTCTCTCCAGGTTGAATGTTATTCATTCACATTATTTATTACTATAATTGTCAGCTCCATCTAGAGGCCACATGGGACTGGGGACAGAAATTGAATGTTCTAAACTATTTCCTTTCCAGGTTGAATGTTATTCATGCACATTATTTATTACTGTAATTGTCAGCTCCATCTAGTGGCCACATGGGACTGGGGGCAAAAATCAAATGTTCTAAGCTATTTTCTCTACAGGTTGAATGTTATTCATTCACATTATTTATTACTATAATTGTCAGCTCCATCTAGTGGCCACATGGGACTGGGGACAGAAATTGAATGATCTAAACTATTTCCTCTCCAGGTTGAATGTTATTCATTCACATTATTTATTACTGTAATTGTCAGCTCCATCTAGTGGCCACATGGGACTGGGGGCAAAAATCAAATGTTCTAAGCTATTTTCTCTACAGGTTGAATGTTATTCATTCACATTATTTATTACTATAATTGTCAGCTCCATCTAGTGGCCACATGGGACTGGGGACAGAAATTGAATGATCTAAACTATTTCCTCTCCAGGTTGAATGTTATTCATTCACATTATTTATTACTGTAATTGTCAGCTCCATCTAGTGGCCACATGGGACTGGGGGCAAAAATCAAATGTTCTAAGCTATTTTCTCTACAGGTTGAATGTTATTCATTCACATTATTTATTACTATAATTGTCGGCTCCATCTAGTGGCCACATGTGGCTGGGGACAAAAATCAAATGTTCTAAGCTATTTTCTCTCCAGGTTGAATGTTATTCATTCACATTATTTATTACTATAATTGTCAGCTCCATCTAGAGGCCACATGGGACTGGGGACAAAAATCAAATGTTCTAAACTATTTCCTTTCCAGGTTGAATGTTATTCGTGCACATTATTTATTACTGTAATTGTCAGCTCCATCTAGTGGCCACATGGGACTGGGGGCAAAAATCAAATGTTCTAAGCTATTTTCTCTACAGGTTGAATGTTATTCAGTCACATTGTTTATTACTGTAATTTTCAGCTCCATGTAGTGGCCACATGTGACTGGGGACAAAAATCAAATTTTCTAAGCTATTTTCTCTCCAGGTTGAATGTTATTCATTCACAAAGAATAGAGTGAAACAGGAAAATACCGCATTTCGGGCACTAGATGGAGCTGATTATCATAGTAAATAGGTATTTATTTTCTGATCCTGCTGATCAATTCACCCTGCAAAATTGCATGTACATTCATTCTATAAAAAATACGCACATTATTGAATGTTGAAAACCTGTTTTCTCTCTGGGTTGAATGTTATTCATTCACAAGAATAAAGTGAATCAGGAAAATACCACACTATGGCCACTAGATGCCGAGAACTATCATAGGAAATAAGTATTTATTTCCTATGTTCATCAGCTCCATCTAGTGGCCAAATGGTACTGCAGATAAAGATCAAATGTTATGAAGCTGTTTTCTCTCCAGGTTGAATGGTATTCGTTCAAAAATAATAGAGTAAATCAGGAAAATACCACAGTATGGCCACTGGATGGAGCTGACGATCATTGTAAATAGGTATTTATGGCCACATAGGACTGGAGACAAAATCGAATGTTACTAAGCTATTTTCTCTCCAGGTTGAATGGTACTCATTCACAAAAAAGAGTAAATTGGAAAAACACCCCATTATGGAGCTGACGAACTTCGGAAACAAGTATTTATTTCCTCTGCTCGTCAGCTCCATCTAGTGGCCAAATGGTACTGGGAACAAAAATCAAATGTTGCAAAGCTTTTTTTCTCTTCAGGTTGAATGTTATTATTCCACAAAGAATAAAGTAAATCAGAAAAATATGTATAAGTATGGCCACTGGATGGAGCTGACGATCATAGGAAATAAGTATTTATTATTTATAATCGTCAGCTCCATCTAGTAGCTACATGATATGGGGATGAAAACGTAGGGTTGCTGAGCTATTTTCTCTCCAGGTTGAATGTTACTAATTCACAAAGAATAGAGTGAATTATTAAAATACTTCAATTGGCCACTAGATAGAGCTGACGATCATCATAAAAAGGTATTTATTTTTTGATCCTGCTGAATTATTCATAGTAAATATGTTACTGAGCCATTTTCTCTCCAGGTTGAATGTTATTAATTCACAAAGAATAGAGTGAATCAGGAAAATACCACAGTATGGCCACTGGATGGAGCTGACGATCATAGGAAATAAGTATTTATTACTTATAATCGTCAGCTCCATCAAGTAGCTACATGTGATTGGGGATGAAAATGTAGGGTTGCCGAGTTATTTTCTCTCCAGGTTGAATGTTACTAATTCCCAAAAATAGAGTGAACTAGGAAAATACTGCAATTGGCCACTAGATGGAGCTGACGATCATCATAAAAAGGTATTTTATTTTCTGATCCTGCTCATTTATTCATAGTAAATATGTTACCGAGCTATTTTCTCTCCAGGTTGAATGTTATTAATTCGCCAGGAATTGAATGGATCTAAAAAAAAAAATACCACCTTATAACCACTACATGGAGCTATTGATCATCAGCAACATCTAGTGTTGAAGCGGCATTTTCCCTGATTCACGCTACTCTTTATCAATGAATAACTTTCAACCCAGTGAGGAAATAATCTAAAAAACATTCGATCCCACCCCCTCCACCCCCATTCACACAGAATGAACATGCAGTGCTGCACACTCTTATGTAACCCAAAGTGTTAGGTGACCCAACCCCTCTTATACAACCCCTAAATTGCTATTATGGGTAATTATTAAGTTTAGTTATTTGTTGTGCATTCATCCTGCATGTCTCTGGGGGGGCTGTCCCTTGCCTGCATGCTTTGTGCTAAGGGTGTCCCCCTGAAAGTTGGGGGTGTGGAGGAAACCTCCTTCTATATAGCAGCAATTCAAGTAAACTCCTGGGACATTGATCTGCTCAGATAAGTAGCAGAGGGGGTCGTTAATCAGCTGCAGCTGCTTTGGCGTTAATGAAATTAAAGCCGAGTTCCACCCAAAAGTGAAACCTCCGCTGGTCGGATTCCCCGCCACATTTGCCACCTTTCGGGGGGGGGGGGGTGTCTTTTGCCCACATCTGGGAGCAGCCCTGCTCCCTCCTCTTCCTCCTCCGCCACCGCCAATGAGAAAGCACAGCAGTAGGGGCTTCCCTTACCCCTCCAATGGTGGCGGCAGCACTCGTCCATCCAATCCGAAGATCATTGGGCGGTGCCGACATCGCTGGACTCCAGGACAGGTAAGTGTCCTTATGTTAGAAGTCAGCAGCTACAGTATGTGGCCGCGGCTTTAACAACAGGTGAGCTAAACGGGCAACAATGAGACGACCTCCAAAACAGGAAGGGTTTTACAGGTAGAGGCCACTGACATGTCTTTCCCCCTACTCATCTTTTCTGACCGTTTTTCACTAGTTTTGCATTTGGCTAGGGTCAGAGTCACTACCGGTAACATCAGACCATACCTGGACCCTATAGGGCAGGGTTTCTCAACCGGGGTTCCTCCAGAGGTTGCTAGGGGTTCCTTGAGCAATGGTCAATTTCTACCTCTCAGATAAATTCCCAATGACACCATTGATCTTTTTAGCTATCTGTAAGGGGGAATTCTTCCCATGGACCACAAGTGTAAGGAGCATTCTTCCCATTGACCATCACACTAATGTATCATGAGTTGTAGATTTTTAGCCGGGGTTCCCCGAGACCAGAGAATTATTTCAAGGGTTACTCGATGTTGAAAAGGTTGAGAAAGGCGGCTATAGAGGTTGCACAGGGAGTCCAACTCCTCCAGGGTCGCTCATCAATAACGTGCCATGGTCTCAAGAGCATGGAGGAGATTCCAGGAGAGAGGCAGTTACCCTAGGAAGGCTGGACGGGGCCATAGAAGGTCCTTAACCCATCAGTAGGACCGGTGTCGGCTACTTTGTGCAAGGAGGAATAGGATGAGCACTGCCAGAGCCCTGCAAAATGACCTTCAGCAGTCCAGGGCCAGCCCTACCACGGGTCCCAGTGGGTCCATTCGACCCAGGCAGCACTCTGAGGGGCAGCAAATTGAACCACAGCCACCTCTCCTTCTCTTCTATTTACCCAGCAAATTGACGGCCAAGATTTTCTTTCCAACAGTTGTGTCATGATGACAACTGACCCCAGGCCACTCAGCCTGCCCCTATATTACCCCAGCCTGCCCCATATACTACCCCAGCCTGCCTCATATACTACCCCAGCCTGCCCCATATACTACCCCAGCCTGCCTCATATACTACCCCAGCCTGCCCCATATACTACCCCAGCCTGCCTCATATACTACCCCAGCCTGTCCCATATACTACCCCAGCCTGCCCCATATACTACCCCAGCCTGTCCCATATACTACCCTAGCCTGTCTAGATACTACCCTAACCTGTCCATATACTGCCCTAGCCTGTCTAGATACTACCCTAACCTGTCCATATACTGCCCTAGCCTGTCCATATACTGCCCTAGCCTGTCTAGATACTACCCCAGCCTGCCCCATATACTACCCTAGCCTGTCCATATACTGCCCTAGCCTGTCCATATACTACCCTAGCCTGTCCATATACTACCCTAGCCTGTCCATATACTGCCCTAGCCTGTCCATATACTGCCCTAGCCTGTCCATATACTGCCCTAGCCTGTCCATATACTGCCCTAGCCTGTCTAGATACTACCCTAACCTGTCCATATACTGCCCTAGCCTGTCCATATACTGTCCTAGGCTGCCCATATACTGCCCTAGCCTGTCTAGATACTACCCCAGCCTGCCCCATATACTACCCTAGCCTGTCCATATACTACCCTAGCCTGTCCATATACTGCCCTAGCCTGTCCATATACTGCCCTAGCCTGTCCATATACTGCCCTAGCCTGTCTAGATACTACCCTAGCCTGTCCATATACTACCCTAGCCTGTCCATATACTACCCTAACCTGTCCATATACTGCCCTAGCCTGTCTAGATACTACCCTAACCTGTCCATATACTGCCCTAGCCTGTCCATATACTGTCCTAGGCTGCCCATATACTGCCCTAGCCTGTCTAGATACTACCCCAGCCTGCCCCATATACTACCCTAGCCTGTCCATATACTGCCCTAGCCTGTCCATATACTGCCCTAGCCTGTCCATATACTGCCCTAGCCTGTCCATATACTACCCTAGCCTGTCCATATACTGCCTTAGCCTGTCCATATACTGCCCTAACCTGTCCATATACTACCCTAGCCTGTCCATATACTACCCTAGCCTGTCCAAATACTGCCCTAGCCTGTCTAGATACTACCCTAGCCTGTCCATATACTGCCCTAACCTGTCCATATACTGCTCTAACCTGTCCATATACTACCCTAGCCTGTCCATATACTACCCTAGCCTGTCCATATACTGCCCTAGCCTGTCTAGATACTACCCTAGCCTGTCCATATACTGCCCTAACCTGTCCATATACTACCCTAGCCTGTCCATATACTACCCTAGACTGTCTATATACTACCTTAGCCTGTCCATATACTGCCCTAACCTGTCCATATACTACCCTAGCCTGTCCATATACTATCCTAGCTTGTCCATATACTACCCTAGCTTGTCCATATACTGCCCTAGCCTGTCCATATACTGTCCTAACCTGTCCATATACTACCCTAGCCTGTCCATATACTATCCTAGCTTGTCCATATACTATCCTAGCTTGTCCATATACTGCCCTAGCCAGTCCATATACTGTCCTAACCTGTCCATATACTACCCTAGCTTGTCCATATACTATCCTAGCCTGTCCATATACTGCCCTAGCCTGTCCATATACTGCCCTAACCTGTCCATATACTACCCTAGCCTGTCCATATACTATCCTAGCTTGTCCATATACTGCCCTAGCCAGTCCATATACTGCCCTAGCCTGTCTAGATACTACCCTAGCTTGTCCATATACTGCCCTAGCCTGTCCATATACTGCCCTAGCCTGTCTAGATACTACCCTAGCCTGTCCATATACTACCCCAGCCTGCCCATATACTGCCCTAGCCAGTCCATATACTGCCCTAGCCTGTCTAGATACTACCCTAGCCTGTCCATATACTACCCCAGCCTGCCCATATACTGCCCTAGCCTGTCCATATACTGCCCTAGCCTGTCCATATACTACCCCAGCCTGTCCATATACTGCCCTAGCCTGTCCATATACTACCCCAGCCTGTCCATACTGCCCTAGCCTGTCCATATACTACCCTAGCCTGTCCATATACTACCCTTGCCTGTCCATATACTACCCTAGCCTGTCCATATACTACCCTAGTCTGTCCATATACTGCCCTAACCTGTCTAGATACTACCCTAGCCCTCCCCTTGAAATTGAACGTAATGCTATGTCATATAATTTTGCATATAGACAAGGTGCTGTTGCAGTAAATCTGATTTCCTGCATTATTTAATTTTAGTTTTGATTATCATGATATAAAATAATGGATGTGGGGGCCTTTTGTTGGCAGGATTTTTTTTTTTTGGGGGGGGGGGTGGCATTTCATTCTTGGACCCAGGCAGCACAATGCCTTGGGCCAGCCCTGCAGCAGTCACTGGTGTGAATGCCTTTGACCAATCAGAAACAGACTTCATGAGGGTGGCCTGAGGGCCCGACATCCTCTAGTGGGCCCTGTGCTCACTGCCTGGCACTCTGGAGCTCGATTGGCATTTGCCATTGAACACCAGAATTGGCAGGTCTGCCACTGGCGCCCTGTGCTTCTCACAGATGAGAGCAGGTTCACCCTGAGCCCATGTGACAGACGTGAAAGAGTCTGGAGAAGCCTTGGAGGACGTTATGCTGCCTGTAACATCGTTCAGCACGACCAGTTTGGTGGTGGGTCAGTGATGGTCTGGGGAGGCAAATCCATGGAAGGACGCGCAGACCTCTACAGGCTAGACAATGGCACCCTGACTGCCATTAGGTATCGGGATGAAATTCTTGGACCCATTGTCAGACCCTACGCTGGTGCAGTGGGTCCTGGGTTCCTCCTGGTGCCCGGCCTCATGTGGCGCGCGTATGCAGAGAGTTACTGGAGGATGAAGGAAATGATACCATTGAATGACCCCCACGCTCTCCTGCCCTAAATCCAATAGCACACATCTGTGACATTATGTGTCGGTCCATCCGCCAGGTTGCCCCTCAGTCTGCTCAGGAGCTCAGTGATGCCCTGGTCCAGATCCAGAAGGAAATACCGCAGGACACCATCCGTCATCTCATTAGGAGCCCCGACTTTGTCAGGCATGCATACAAGCATGTGGGGGCCATACAAACTACTGAGTGCCAGTGGCGGCCCATCCATTAGGGGCACACGGGCGCCGCCCCCCCTTCCATGCTACATACAGAGTACCGGACGCATGGATTCCAATGGAGTTGTGTGAGGATAATGAATGAATATTCGCTATTTTCACACTAAATTTCCTCCCCGTCAATTGAGAAGCAGGTTGTGAGACTAAAGCCCCTTTCACACTTGTGCGATGAGATTTTACTGCGATTTTACCGCAATTTCGGATCAGTACGACTTTGTTGCAACTTTAGCTCAATGAAAACATATTACAGTCGTACAGAAATCACATCTATATTATTCAGGTGCGATTTGCATGCAACTTTGAGGGTTTAACATTGAAGTCTATGGACCTCAAGTTGCATCAAAGTTGGGCCAAAGTAATGCAGGGATTTCTTTGAAGTCGCACAGATATGAACGGCACTCATTGGAAATCATGGGGAACGACTTGTCATATGACTTTGCAGTCCCAAATCGCAGGACATGTCGCATAAGTGTAAAAGGGGCCTAAAGGAGAAGCAATCTTATTGGCCAAGGGAGAGGAGGAGGGAGGAGATGCACAGCCGGAGGAGAATCAAGGGGAAGACCGTCCGACCCACCAGCCGCCACAATGTCTCACAATGTCTCACCCACAGCGGCTCAGCCATCCAGCACTCCCAGGCTTGGACAGGGGAGGGAGGAGGAGGGGAGATTGGCGTCATCCTGGGCAGGCAGGACATCTGCCTCCTAAGGTAAGGAGACCGACCATCTCCCGCGGGAGGGGGGATTGTTCCCCGCATTCATGTCAGTCTCCGGGGGGTGGTGGCATTGGTATACCAACCCCCCCCCCAAATTAACGAGCACCGGCCACCACTGCCAAGTACCATTTTGAGTTGCTGTGATGACATTTCAGCAAAATGGACGAGCCTGCTGCATCATTTTTTCACTTTGATTTTTGGGGTGTCTTTGAATTCAGCCCTCTGTAGGTGGATAATTTTCATTTCCATCAAACGATGTGGCATCCTTTCATTTCTAACACATTACCCAGTCCATACCAGTATAGATCCTAACACATTACCCAGTCCATACCAGTATAGACCCTAACACATTACCCAGTCCATACCAGTATAGATCCTAACACATTACCCAGTCCATACCAGTGTAGATCCTAACACATTACCCAGTCCATACCAGTATAGAACCTAACACATTACCCAGTCCATACCAGTA
The DNA here is from genome assembly GCA_018402905.1 of Glandirana rugosa. Taxonomy (NCBI): domain Eukaryota; kingdom Metazoa; phylum Chordata; class Amphibia; order Anura; family Ranidae; genus Glandirana; species Glandirana rugosa. Next base: position 95,587 of record BLSH010221319.1, on the reverse strand, counting down.
TAGATCCGAACATTACTCAGTCCATACCAGTATAGAACCTAACACATTACCCAGTCCATACCAGTGTAGACCCTAACATTACTCAGTCCATACCAGTGTAGACCCTAACACATTACCCAGTCCATACCAGTGTAGACCCTAACACATTACCCAGTCCATACCAGTGTAGATCCTAACACATTACCCATTCCATACCAGTGTAGATCCTAACACATTACCCATTCCATACCAGTGTAGATCCTAACACATTACCCAGTCCATACCAGTGTAGATCCTAACACATTACCCATTCCATACCAGTGTAGATCCTAACACATTACCCAGTCCATACCAGTATAGACCCTCACACATTACCCAGTCCATACCAGTGTAGATCCTAACACATTACCCAGTCCATACCAGTATAGATCCTAACACATTACCCAGTCCATACCAGTATAGATCCTAACACATTACCCAGTCCATAACAGTATACATATCCAGCGTGATATTTTTCCCCATTGAGATCTGACGTGTTTTCAAAGTGGTCCTTTCATTTTTTTTGAGCAGTGTATAATAATATGAACAGGAATTTTGGCCACTAGATGGAGTTAGAAAACTATACCGCACTTTTTCCAATAGATGGAGCTCGAAAATTATACTGCATTTTGGCCACTAGATGGCGCTAGAAAACTACACCGCATTTTGACCACTAGTTGGAGCTAGAAAACTATACTGCATTTTGGCCAGTAGATGGAGTTAGAAAACTATACATTTTGGCCACTAGATGGAGTTAGAAAAATATACCGCATTTTGGCCACTAAGTGGAGCTAGAAAACTATAACGCATTTTGGCCACTAGATGTAGCTAAAAAACTATACCACATTTTGGCCACTAGATGTAGCTAAAAAACTATACCACATTTTGGCCACTAGATGGACCTAGAAAAAGATACTGCATTTTGGCCACTAGTTGGCGCTAGAAAACTATACCACATTTTGGCCACTAGATGGAGTTTGAAAACTATACCCCATTTTGACCACTAGATGAAGCTAGAAAACTATACCCCTTTTTGGCCACTAGATGGAGCTAGAAAAAGATACAGCATTTTGGCCAATAGTTGAAGCTAAAAACTATACCACATTTTGACCACTAGACGGTGATAGAAAACTATACCGCAATTTGGCCACTAGATGGAACTATAAACACTATACCACATTTTGGCCACTAGATGGCAATAGAAAACTATACCACATTTTGGCCACTATATGGGGCTAGAAAACAATACCGCATTTTGGCCACTAGATTGCGCTAGAAAACTATGCCTCATTTTGGCCAATAGATGGAGCTAGAAAACTATACCTAATTTTGGCCAATAGATGGAGCTAGAAAACTATACCACATAATGGCCCTAGATGGAGCTAGAGAACTATACCACATTTTGGCAACTAGATGGAGCTAGAGAACTATAACACATTTTGCCCACTAGATGGAGCTAGAAAACTATACTGCATTTTGGTCACTAGATGGAGCTGGAAAATGATACAGCATTTTGGCCAATAGATGAAACCAAAACACTATACCACATTTTGGCCACCTGATGGAGCTAGAAAACTATACTGTATTTTGGCCACTAGATGGAGCTAGAAAACGATATAACATTTTGGCCACTAGATAGCACTAGAAAACTATACTGCATTTTGGCCACTAGATGGAGCTGGAAAACGGTACCCCATATTGGCCACTAGATGGAGCTAGAAAAACTATACCACATTTTGGTCACTAGATGAAACTAAAAAAACTATACCACATTTTGGCCACTAGGTGGAGCTAGAAAACTATACTGCATTTTGGCCACTAGATGGCAATAGAAAACTATTCCACATTTTGGCCACTATATGGCACTAGAAAACTATAGTGCTTTTTGGCCGCTAGGTAAAGCAAGAAAACTCTTTAACCTTTTGGGGAGGCATGGCCTGGCTGGAGCCCGGGCTGAGGCTGTCATACACCCATGTACAGGGTCTTGCAGTGATGTGCGGCTTATAGGACTTTATTCTTCCCAGCAGAGTGGATGGGCCTTAACAGTGGCGGCTGGTGAAGTTTTAGGATGGGAGGGCGCCAGGCCCCGTCCTTCCTTTTTGACCCCTCCTACTTCTAATAAGCCCCACCCCTTAGAGAATCCACCCACTCCGTCCCCTATATTCCACATATTGTGTCAGGAGTACACAGTTCAGTATCACAGGACACAGTATACAGCTCAGCACCACAGAACATAGTATAAAGCTCAGCATCACAGGTGGGGTATATAGCAGCCAGTATCACAGGACACAGTATATAGCCCCAGCATCACAGGACATAGTATACAGCTCAGCATCACAGGACACAGTATACAGCTCAGCATCACAGGACACAGTATATAGCCCCAGCATCACAGGACACAATATACAGCTTAGCATGACAGGACACAGTATAAAGCTCAGCACCACATGACACAGTATAGAGTCCCAGCATCACAGGTGGGGTAAATTGCAGCCAATAACACAGGTAGGGGTAAATTGCAGCCAATAACACAGGTGGGGGTATATTGCAGCCAAGAACACAGGTGGGGGTACATTGCAGCCAAGAACACAGATGGGGGTACATTGCAGCCAAGAACACAGATGGGGGTAAATTGCTGCCAATATCACAGGTGGGGTACATTGCAGCCAGTATCACAGGTGGGGGTACTTTGCAGCCAATATCACAGGTGGGGGTAAATTGCAGCCAATATCACAGGTGGGGTACTTTGCAGCCAATATAACAGGTGGGGGTAAATTGCAGCCAATATCACAGGTGGGGTACTTTGCAGCCAATATAACAGGTGGGGGTAAATTGCAGCCAATATCACAGGTGGGGTACTTTGCAGCCAATATCACAGGTGGGGGTAAATTGCAGCCAGTATCACAGGTGGAGTACTTTGCAGCCAATATAACAGGTGGGGGTAAATTGCAGCCAATATCACAGGTGGAGTACTTTGCAGCCAATATCACAGGTGGGGTACTTTGCAGCCAATATCACAGGTGGGAGGTAAATTGCAGCCAATATCACAGGTGGGAGTACTTTGCAGCCAGTAACACAGGTGGGGTAATTTGCAGAGACCCCCCCCCCCCCCGAAGTCGGACAAGCACTTACCCCATCTAATAGGCAGGCAGGCAGGAGTGTGCAGCGATTGGCTTGCGGACAGCGGGCTGTCAGTTTGCAGAGCTGCGCTTGTGGAGAGCAGACTGGAGCCTGGAGTGGATGGTCTGTGGCGTGGGAGTCAGCAGGACTAAAACCTGGCGGAGTGCTGCACGTCCACCACAGTCCCGCCCCTGCCCACAGCATCCAATGCCAGTCAGTCACTAGCTCAAGCAGCCAATCAGACTATGTGTGGTCGCCTGTTCAGCGCACACACATAGTCTTTAATGACTGACCAATCATCTCACTACTTGCTGTCAGCAGACAGCAAGAAGCCGAGAAAAAAAAGAAAAGTCAATATACCGGCGCCTCCTATAGGGGCCAGGCTGACTTTTTTTTTCTCTTGTCAGCGTCAGGGAGGCGGCGCCCAAGCGCCCCATATTGACCAGCTTGGCCTTAAAGCGGAGTTCTACCCAAGAGTGGAACTTCCACTTTAAGTCCTCCTCCCAGCTCCGGATGCTGAAACTGAGCTTTTGGGGAGAAGGGGGGGTGGGGATACCCAATTTTTTCGGGTACTTCTGCCCCAGTCACCTTAGGCGATCGGAAGTGGAAGGTCTCCTTCCCCTTCCCTCCCGAAGTCTTCTGGGACACAGTATAGGTCCTAGAATGCTTTGGGACCAATCACAAAGTGCAGCGCCGCTCGCGCATGCACAGTGTGCGCCCGGCCGTGAAGCCGTGGCCGCATGCCCACAGTAGCAATGCCAGCGCCGCAGAAGGGAGGGGGAGAGGAGCGAGGCTCCGTGTGGTCCCATCGCTTGACCGGGAAACAGGTGAGTGTCTGTTTATTAAAAGTCATCAGCTACACTTTTTGTAGCTGCTGACTTTTAATAAACATAAGGAAAGGGTGGAACTTTGCTTTAACCGCTTGCCGACGGCTGATCGGCAAATGACGGCGACAAAGTGGCTCTGTAACGCGAATCACGACGGCGGCCGCGATACAGAGCCTAGTGAGCTCACTGTGTTCGGGGGGGGGCCAGGGAGCGGGTGCGGCGGCTTCGATTGCCGCCGGCTACCCGCGATGCCCCCCCCGGAGCGAATGAGCGGAGGTCCGTGTATGTAAACACGGACCTCCGCTCTGTGTGAGGGGGAAGGGCTGTGATCACAGCCTTCCTGTACGTGAAGGCTGTGACCACTTCCCTTCCCCAGCTAGGCAGTCCCCCATACAGTTATAACACGCCCAGGGAACACAGTTAACCCTTAGCGCGCCCCCTGCAGGTTAACCCCTTCACTGCAAATGGCATTTACACAGTAATCAGTGCATTTTTATAGCACTGATCGCTGTATAAATGCCAATGGTCCCAAAAAAGTGTCAAAGCGTTCCGACATGTCCGCCCCAATATCGCAGTACCGCTAAAAATCGCAGATCGCCGCCATTACTAGTAAAAAAAAATAAATAAATAAAAACCCCAAAAATGAATTCTCATCATCCGTAAACGCGACCACTTTTGCGCAAACCAATCAATAAACGCAGATTGCGATTTTTTTTATCGCAAATATGAGGAAGAATATAAATTGGCCAAAAACGGTGAAAAAAAAATGTTTTTTTATATTTTTTTTTTGGATTTGTATTTTAGCAAAAAGTAAGAAATTTGTGTTTTTTTTTTGCAAAATTGTCGCTCTTCTTTTGTTTATAGCGGTGATCAGAAATGATGCAGAGGGGATCAAATACCACCAAAAGAAAGCTCTATTTGTGGGAAAAAAAGGACGCAAATTTAGTTTGGGTGCAACGTCGCACGACCGCGCAATTGTCAGTTAAAGCGACGCAGCGCCGAATCGCAAAAAGGGCTCCGGTCCTAAAGCTGGAAATCCTTCCGGGGCTGAAGTGGTTAATGTCCATGTGCCGCACGTAACCAATGGGGCTCTTGTGTTCTGCACTGAGCATCCCTTCCCAGCAGACTGTTAGGTACCAGGCAGTGAGCCTGACGGCAGGGGATGGCCTCTCCTACGACCCCGGTTAAAGAGACCGCTGGGAGTGAGACAACGGCCACAGGAGCACGGGGAGGTAAGAGTGCCTGTGGTATTCTGGTAATGTCCACCAGCTGAAGGTCTGTAGGATTGCTGGAGATAGAGATGACCTGCGGGGCAATAGATGCAGCCAGGAGGTAGCAATCCGGAAGGACTGAAGAGGACTTACGGAGCTGGCGGTTACGGTGGTCTGGATGGCCACAGGCACTGGAGAAGAGTCGGGTGCAGGCAGGTTCGGCAACTGGCTGGCGGTGCAGTACAAGGGTGCAGGCAAGAGAATGGTCAAGTCCAAGCAGGTTTGTTAACAGATGGATGGCAGAAGGGATCAGGCAATCGGGTGGTCGTAGGCAAGCCTGGGGTCGGTGCAGGCAGAGATCAGACAGAGTCGGGGCAGGCTGGGTCACAGGAACAAACAGGTTACAGGTCTCTTAGGAAACAGGTCACAAGCTGTAGATCAGACAGCACTTGCTGCAGGGTTTGCTGGGCTTAAATAGAGCCGTTTGGCGCCGTTTCCGGTGTGGGAACGCGCCAATAGCGCAAAACAGTCCTCTTTTGCAGGATTTTCCCCAACACAGACTCTATGAGCAATCACTGACATTTGCCGATCATGGTTTATGGTAGATGTTGGGTGGACCTCTGGGTCATGAGACTATTGAGACAGCCAATCACAGAACCCTGACTCCTGACATTCAGAACAATATTCAATATGTGGGTAGAACCACTCGTAGGCTAGGAGATTCGTCTGACATAAGGGGCAATAAATCTACAAATGTAGCTCGTCATTTTAATCTCAGCCATGGAGGGGATTGCACTCTCGCTAAGGTACAGGTGATTGAGAATTGAGAGAGGAGGTGACCTGTTCCACCTGCTATATAAGTGGGAGGTTCTATGGATTTACAAATTAGGGAGTAGAAGACCTATGGGTCTCAACTTTGAATGGGATGTTACCCATTTCTATGACAATTGATTTATATACCCTTTGTGTCTTTAGTCGTCAGTGGTTTTTGTGTCATTCTGATAGGTGATGTTTTGATTCTTCTCATATGTTTAATTCTACAAAATCTTTGATATTATAGCAGATATGACAATTTTCACTGGTGGACTGGACTTTACATTGCAACCCGACGTTCCCCTTTTATGTAATAATTCTGATTCTATGGGGGTTTTCCGGGACATGCAATGGAGTCCTTATTTACAGCTGATCTCTCTCTTTATTCTTTCTTTTATTCGTCATTCTATCTGTTTTTGTTAGTTATAGCCCTTTCCTTACCATCAATCAATACAGATTTATTCAAATTTAGATACATATGATGAGGGACAAGATCCTGTTTGGTATTGGATGAGTTAATATACATTCATCCTCTTTGAACATTTAATACCATCTCTATAATTTGGGTGTTCAGATTTATTGTTACTTTCGGTGGCAATATTTATTATTATTTTTTGCATGAGGATATCGTGGGGCTAACAACTATGGGGTGTCCCCTGTTTTAGAATGTTTAATAGTCTATTTCCCACACTCACACAGTAGGGACAGCTTTTTCTTCTTTTACTTTCTCCTTCCCTTTTTTTTTTCTTCTTTTCCTTTTTTTCTTTTTCTTTTATGTTTTTATTCATTTTCCTTTTTCTGTGGAGGTCAGTTGAGAGTCGACAAAATTGTTTTGCTGATCCAACTGCATAGATGGAGTTAGAACTGCACGATTCTGGCCAAAAATGAGAATCACGATTTTCTTGCTTAGAATAAAGATCACGATTCTCGCGGCGTAACACCTTACATGTACAAAAAAAAAAAAAACGGGCTAACAGCACGGTTTAGTTTTTTGAAAGGGTAATTTTTCCCAAAAAAATTGCGTTTGAAAGACCACTGCGCAAATACCGTGTGACATAAAATATTGCAACAACCGCCATCTTATTCTCTAGGGTCTCTGCTAAAAAAATATATATATATATAATGTTTGGGGGTTCTAAGTCATTTTCTAGCACAAAATACTTTTATTTGTAAGCAGAAAATCAGCAAAGATTTAGTCTTTAAATGGTTAAACTGAACATCTTCTATACACGGGAGTTAATTCGGAGTTCATTCCTTTGAAGTAATAAACATTGTATCTCTTCTAGTTTCTTTATCAGCTGTGACTTCAGAACTTGGCTCTCTGCCCAGACTTGGCAGTCTCCCCAGAGACTCAAGTCGCTCCGACTTAGAAAACACTTCAGGGGACTTGCATTGACTTTTATTACAGTCAAGTCGCGCTGAGTTGCCCCGCAAGTCGGACCCCATTAACTGCACTAAAAATCGCGGTAATGCCTGATGGAGATCGCAGGGGGGGGGGGTGGATCGAGATCGCAATTTTAATACGATTAATCGTGCAGCTCTAGATGGAGTGTATTATGTTCGTCTACATGTTGTCACGATGTAACAATATACCATGCACAAAAAGGGTTAATCAGCACTATCAAATTCCGGCTCGATGTCAGCTTAGTACTGCCATCAATGCCGCTCTTTGTCAGATAATGATTAAGCGAATGTAATTTTGCGAAACGCGTCTATCCGTTGCTGTCCTGTTACGTCTGCTTTGTCATATGGACTGTTTTGGATGTATCAACTTTCAATAGCTTTTCTACATTAAACTTGGAATTTTTTACCGCATTCCTGGAGTGCTGTCAACCCCTTTCCTTCACTGAGATCAGCTCAGTTTGATCAAATTGAAATTGAGGGTAAACTAAATGGGAAGTTATGCCTTTGTGTATTCGATCACTTTGATTGGACCACACATGGATTGTGCTAATAAAATCAAAGTGTGTATGGGCACCTTTATGATTGTAGGTTACAATTGTATCTGAACTATCAGTCAAAATCCACTTCCTGTGTGGCTGCATTCACACCTGAGCGTAGCGTCTTTGAGCGTTTTTCCTTGCACGTTTTATGCACGATTTTGGCGTGTAAATCCAGCCTTTTTGGGCTTTTTTTTATTAGCCAATAGAGAAAACTGTCTGTAACTTTTATTTCTTCTTTTATTATTATTCTGTAGCGCCCATATAGAGATAGGTGCTTTATTTTGTCTATTTTTTGTTAGGAGAGGCAAAATCTAGTCAGGCCTGACAAGATGCAGGCCTGAATGTTTTGATCTGGGCTGGGGAGTGGCTCAGGGAGGGCTGGAGATTGCAGGAACGAACACCCCTTGGATACTCCCCCCTGTGATGATATCACACGTGAGACACACACAAAGTAATGATATCACGCACAAAGCAAGACTGACTCCATCTTAGAAATGGGGCTACTTAAATGGTTGCTAAGCTTTGTTTTTTTTTTCTCCTTTCAACACTGCCAGTCCTAAGCTCCTCATCTCCCTTTCTGGCCAGATCAACTTCAAAGGGGCATCTGGACAAGCCTGAAAGATATGTTTGTGTTCTGTATCTGTAAAAACAGCTATAAACCAAACTGATGTTTGGACATGCAAGCCCATAAATTACCCAGGCAACTCTAACCTTGGGATGACCCTCTCCCTGTCTTAAAATGTACCCAAAAAAATATATAATTTCATAATTTCCGTTAGGAGTATGCCATAGTGATAAAACGTACATATTTGAATGTAGAATTTTGACCCGGATAATTCAAGTATAAACATTCACCCCTTGTTACCCAAGGAGGGATAGAACTAGTCTATTCCCTCCCCAGGGTCCTAGAAGGCAGTGGCGGCTGGTGAAGTTTTAAGATGGTGGGGCGCCAGACCCTGCCCTTCCTTTTTGCCCCATCCCACTTCTTAGAAGCCACACCCCTTATAGGCTCCACCCACTCTGTACACAATGTACAGTATAACTCAGCTGTCAGTCTTAATTCTCAATAAAATATTGCTGGCTCATTCATCCATTAAATCCCAAAGGTAAAGAATTACATGAGCTGTGAGGTCTGCACAGGAACCCAGCACAGACTGGTATTATGTGGGGTTTCATATCCCATCAAGCTCCATCCTAATTCCTTATTTTATAATAGGAACACTGGAAATCCTCCACTAACCCCTGACACAAGGTGAGCTATAGAAATGTGCCTGGTTTTTGGAACTGAGCAGCTTCACTAACATAAATCTTCATTATCTGTCCAAAAAAGTTCAAAATGTAATTATAAAATCAGGCGATTTAAGATGGCATTCATTGGAAAGCAGTTATTGTAGAGGAATTGTCATGACTAGACATTCCTCTTGTTCTGATGTTTGATGCTGAGATACAGAGGCTGAGCACAGGCAGCTTCAATCAACACAGCAACTCCACTGTTGGGGACTTCTTGGTCCCTGCATTGGAAGTCATATATTTATTTTAGGTACTTATATAGCGCTGTCAATTTATGCAGCGCTTTACATATACATTGTACATTCACATCAGTCTCTACCCTCAAGGAGCTTACAATCTAAGGTCCCTAACTCACATTCATACATATACTAGGGTCAATTAGCCAATTAACCTACCAGCATGTCTTTAACTGGGATCATATACATACTTACACTCAATCCCTGGAATCTAACATTCGAGGAACTCCCATCTCTGACTACACTTACATGTTACATATACATTTCGCGACGTATTTAACTGTCGCGATATATTCATGGATTTTATTTATATACTGAAGGTTACGTCCCTGGTTCTTCAGGGGTTGTCACCTCAACGACACAACTAACTTCGACGGACACGAGTCGGAGACATAGAGTCGTAGTTTGTAGTCTTGTTCTCCTTACAGATCAGTACTGTTAAGGAGATGTTATTGACGAAAGGTTACTTACGGTAGAATTTAGCGGACTAAAATATTAATGTAAAACTTGAAAAAACCTGTCTATTACTTCTAAATACAATCACTTCGACGAGTCAAGGTTTTTGGTCCGTGTAAAGATATCGAGTGGAACACAGTCCCCAATCACCTCCTAAAGGTCACAAGGATAATATT
>BLSH010221319.1:70111-85404 GCA_018402905.1 Glandirana rugosa | reverse complement strand
GAGGTTTGTACTCTCAAGACTCTGGAAGATCGTCACCTCCGAGCAGGTATTTCCGACATCTCCGCCTCGGGGTGGTTTTTTTATTCATTCTTTATTTTTATTTTTAATTGATATTAATAATTGGTTGTCGGTCGTGTCGATCTATCTTTGATCTTTCTTTTTTTTGGAAACCTTAGAGAGAGATCGACACGAAGACAACGATTAACGACCTTATCTGTCTAATCTATTCTTTCTCTTCACATTAGACGGATCGTTGTCCCGTTTGCAGGGTTTAGAGTGATTTTTTGGGATAGATCTTGTGTCATTTTACTTAAGAGGTGGTAGTAACCGACCAAAGGTTTTTTTTCTTTCTAGTTTCTATCTAGCTGTGCTGGCTGTTGGTTAATAATTATAGTTAATTTTTATTTTTATTTCTTACTTATTTTTTTGGTGGGGCTCCGCCTCTACAGCCTTTATGGACGAGCCTCCACTGCTAGAAGGTCTCAGAACTCTCATGTTTGGAGTCATTTGAAAGCTTTATGCATGTTGAGATTGAATTTCTTACTGTGCGGTTTGCCAGGCGGCCCAATCACAAGATATGATTCTCATAAAACACGGGTGGATTATGCAGCATTGTCTAAGAAAACACCCACTCATGTGAATGGCCAGAGGTATATGGCTCCACCCCTTGTCACCCAGAGAAAAAGGATTGCCAAGATCAATTGTCAGTTCTCAATTACCATCAATGAAGCAACATCAGGGAACCAGGAAATCATCTTAGAAACACTGATTAGTCACTGACATTTCAAATGCAAGTATTATTTCCGTTTCATTCTGTTCTTTGCCGCTGTAATTTTGTCTCATTATTTTGTACCTTTATTTTTCTGTAAATATTTTACAGCACATAAAACTTGACCTTTTCATTATTAAACCTTATTTTGAAAAGTGTTAATTTTGTCCCTAAAGCTCTTAATGCAACTATTACAAATCTGTTCCTTTTGAAGAGTGCTACTGTTTTTAAAATAATGCATCTGAATATACCTGTCTGCGGTGACAGCGTGTGTTACAGGTGGTTATTCTGCAATACTGGTATTGATGAAATTCTGAGTTCCTCTCGCTCGGTTCCGAAAGTAGAGGTGGTGGCAGTGAAAGGGTTAATTGTTTGAAATAGCTTGTTAACAATTGCTCTCATGCGGCTAGCATTTAGACGGTGGTCCCGCAAACTGGAAAATCTTTGTGCTGAAAGCAGCTGAGAGTGGCATTGTTACGTTCGTGACAAGCGCAGTGTTAGATCAGGAGTGTCTTCGGTCGCCTGTCGGTGAGGAGGGCAGCGATCTGATACCCGCATTCGTCACATACTAGTACATGCAAATGCAGGCCTCACAATGTGCTAGCTGGGGTGAAGGAAGAGGTGTCGTGGAGGCCTGATTTCCTTTCAGGCTAGGAAACTAAGCAGCGAGCTGAAGTGAAGAAAGGAGATGAACGGTCAGCAAGTGTTGTGCTGGAGGAAGTTGGAGTGTATATACTGCAGTGTATATAGACTGTCCCGTGATCTAATCCTTTGGGCATCCCACAGTTATCCCTTCTCCCCATCCAAGTTTATCCGCTAAAATAAAACAATGTACCGGCCTGTTCCGTGACTCCGGATGTGTGAGAAATGGTGTGATTGAGGGCAGAGGGCAGGTGAACCACAACTACCAGCCACTCCCAAGGGAGAACACGGCTACAATTAATTTATTATAATGTTTATTCATTAGGGTAAGGGGTCCGAGTTCAGTTTAGGTTAGGGTTAGAATTGGGGTTAGGGTTATTTATTAGTTTATTTATTTTCTATATTATTTTATTTATTATTATACGAATAATAATAAATGAATAAATGTAAACTAAATACACAAATAAATAAAAAATCATAAATAATAAATAAATAAATTCAATAAATTAATACTTTTACCCTTATCCATTAAAAAAATAAACACCCTAACACAAAATAAATTATTATTATGAATGTATTTTTACGTTCGAGTTTGGATGTTTATTGTTATTAATAATAATAATAATATAATAATAATGTATTTAATATTTTTTAAGGTTAGAGGTTAAATTATTATTTATTAATGTATTATTACATATTATTCATTTATATTACTTATTTATGATGGTTTTTAGTTATTTGTATATTTATTTTACATTTATTTATTCATATATTACCTTTTTTTTTTTTTTTACTTTTTTGCATTTGAGCAGAGAATCGTGCAAACCCGCAAATGGCGCGTTTCCGTTCATTTCCATGGGAATACAAACGCCCCAAAAACGCCCAAATCTGCCCGATTCGAGCAACAAAAAAAGCTCCGGAACTTGTTTGAGCTTCAGGTGACTTGATGTGAACGTCTCCATAGAGAATCATTGATTTTTTCCCCCCTTCAGTGTTTTGGAGCTTCAAGCAGATAATCGCTCAGTGTGAATGGGGCCTCAGCGTCATGTTGTTCAAACGGGTTGTCAACTGTAGATTGATTATTCCTATCAGAAAAGATCGATTGGAAAACAAATTGCTCACTCATTAAAGTGTGTGCGGCCACCATTACACCTCCCCGTGCCATAAAAAAAAGCTTTACATAAATGAGGTATTAGTTGTATGGAATCATTATGATACAATGTACACTTTGTGATAATCGTTATGTTCCTTTTATTTAGTTGTTGTGGGAAGAATTGACACAAATAATCTCGCAAATTGATTTCTAGGCGTGAGAACGTAGAATGCGCCATCTGTGGACAATCGATTGGAAATCTGCAGATCTTCACCTTTTGTGGAACTACAAGTCCCAGAAAGTCCTGCCGGCCTTTTCTTTCCTTCACCCGTGAAACAGTGTAAAGGTTTTCTATCATGTAAGGAAAAAGGAATTGTATTTAGCTCTGTAACTCTTGGAGCCGTCTCATAACACGACAGAAATAACTTTTTCTGCGCCAAAAAAGGAAAGAAGGATTATTCCAGAATAGAAAAGTATTTCAGAAGATCGGGCCAAGACCATAAAAGTCTCTAATTGGATTTTATAACCTAAAAGTTAATTTCTTATTATTTAAAGCACTTCGTTTTTGTTTTTTTTTTCCTGTCCAGAGACAAGGAACAAACTTAAAAGGGGAACTCTGAGCAAAGAGGTGAATACATAAATAGAGGCTGCTCTACCAGTTAAAGTATATGTGACTCTGTGCAGACAGTCTTGTGATCCAGACACCCCTGTCAAACAGCACAGCCAGGTGCAACATTGTTTCTTTTTTGAAGCCCCTCCTGCTTTGTAAAACCCCTGGAAACAAAAAAGTTTACAGAGGGTACAGTATGGCCAATTCCCTGAAGAAGAAGGGCCTCTAACCCTGAACCTCCCAGGGTGCAAGGCTCTTGACAGAGGCAAGGAACGCCATGGTCTACCTGGGCCAAAGCCAGGTGGACCCTACTCCTTAGGGAGCAACCAAAGCCGGCCCACCAAGTACTTGGTGAGGGACTCTCCCAAAAAGAACCCCCCCCCCCCCAGATAGGGAGAGGGGCAAAAGACCCAAAAGCCAGATAACCTTCCCCCAATATCAGAGCAGACCCCCCTGATGGCCTGCACCCTTGCGACCCTTGTGCTGTTGACAAAAATGTGACAAGTACAACAAAATAATTGACATGTGCTGTACACCAGTGGTTCTCAAACCTGTCCTCAAGTACCCCCAAGCAGGCCATGTTTTGGGGATTTCTCTTAGATAAAAAAGCTGTCCAAAATACCAAGTCATTGACTCTTATTTAAAGCACCTGTGCAAGATAAAGGAAAACCTGCAAACATGGCCTGTTGGGAGTACTTGAGGACAGGGTTGAGAACCACTGCTGTACACAACAGGTATTTCGGCCTATATAAAAATTGCCCTGGCTAGCAAAAAAGGCATAGTGCATTGTGCTAGGCTTGGAGCAGATACCACAGTATACCTTCAGAGGTCTAGTGGAGTCCATGCCTGGACGGGTCAGGACTGTTTTGGTGGCAAAAGGAGGGCCTGCTCAGTATTAGGAGGGTGGTCATAAATGATGACTGATCATTGTATAGCTGTGGGATCCCTATGGAAATGACTGTATAGAAACCGCTACTCCAGTGATCTCCACTAGCTTCCGGGTCCCATGCGGAGCGGCTGCCCTGCCACAATGGTGAACACAGAAGGTCAACGGCTCTGCACAGGCGTCATTCATATTCTCAAAGGATGCAAAGAGTTCTCTGATTGGATGAGGTGGAGATCTTAACATCACCACCCTGCCACTCCACCTACTTATGTCCACAACACATTGGGCAAGACTGGGTGGATAAACCACAGCAATTTTATCAGCTGTAACTTGGTTAAACCACGTCAGCCCTCCGCCCCCTCTCATCGGCAGCATGTTTACTGTAATGGTTATTAATAGTATAAAAATTAAATAGTGAATATTGCACAAATTTAAAAGGGAGGGAAAAATGTTTCATTCAAAGCTGCCAGCACAATAGGCAAAATTGCAATGAATAATATGGCAAACTGTGAAGCGCTAAGACCCCCACTAAAAACAAATGATAAACAAATACAATTTGTATAAAGTGCAAAAACAAATGTGCAACAATGTGTGCCTTCATGGATCACATTCTTGGTGGATGTTGAATAACTATCGGGTATTATACCCCCTGCTTGCTTGACCCAGCGGGCATGTCCGTCTGTGTCCAGTTATTCTGGTAAGCCTCTGTGATAATAGGTGGCGGCTTTCTTCAATACACATTTGGTGATACTACAAGGAGCATTTAATGGACCTTCTGTGGAGTTCCCATATGGAGGATTTATGAACTTTCTTCACTGTTTGCACTTTATGAAGGCACACATCGTTGCACATTTGCACATTTGTTTGTGCACTTTATACAAATTCTATTTGTTTAGAATTTGTTTTTAGTGGGGGTCTTAGCGCTGCACACTTTGCCATATTATTCATTAATGGTATCATTTGGGCACTGGCAGGAGGTTAAACTTACCCATCTTATTTATTGATGTATAAAGCCTGATCTCCGATCTTCTCCCTTGTGTCCGTGGTTGATTGTCAAAATTTCCAGATTGTGTCCTGAGAAGTTTTTATAGATTAGGGCACCTGATGACACCACTTATGATGAAACACATAGGATATGCTGGCATCACCATCATTCACTAACAGGAGACTGGGACTTCTTTGAACAGTTTGGAGTGTTTTTATCTCCTATTACATGTGAGTGATTTACCTGACTTTTAATAAAGAAAAGCATACTGATTTACACTATTAGGAGCACGTCCCTTTCTCTTCTACGAGAAGCTCTTATGACAGCGGTTGTTATAATGTGAAACCAGAGGATATCATGCTATGCCTGTGGGATTTCCCCCATTTAAGAGCACTGTATGACCGCTAGAGTTGGGCCCAACACCCCAACACTGAAGCAAAACTGACATTTATAAAGACAAAAAAAATTGCCACAAAAGGAAAAATGTTTAAATAAACAGCATGGGGTCCCCCCCAAAATCCATACCAGACCCTTGTCTGAGCATGCAGGCCAGAAAAAGCAGGGGTGAGTGCACCCCATCTCAACTGTACCAGGCCGCATGCCCTCAACATGGGGGGGGGTACTTTGGGGGGGGGGGGCTCTGCTCATGTTGATGGGGACAAGGGCCTTTGCCCGCCATCCTAGGCTGTGTATGTGGGGGACTGCGGGCAGGGGGCTTATCAGAATCTGGTAGTCCCTTTAACAAGGGGGCCCCCAGATCCCACCCCCTCCATGTGAATGAGTAGGGGTACATAGTACCCCTACCCATTCACCAAAAAAAGTGTCAAAAAGAAATAAAAACACACACACAGTTTTTGACAATCCCTTTAATAAAAAAAAAAAAACAATGTCCCCCTGATAAAGATCCATCATCAATCACAACAACCAGCGCCACCGCCTGACCTAAAAAAAAAAAAAGCTTTGCCAGCAACGAAGGCTAACCGCCGACTAATCCACCATTTGACAGTTCTTATATAGGTAAGGGGTGGGGCCACCTGGCAATGACACCTGGTGGCCCCATCCCATGTGATGTCACTGACCGGTGCATGCTGGATCGGTGACATCACAAGAAGGGGCACGTTGAGAGCATGTGGCCTGGTATGGTTCGGGGGGGGGGAGCGAAACCCTAAGGGTCTGGTATGGATTTTGGGGGGCCCACACACCGTTTTTTTTATTATGGGGTTCCTGTGCTGAGTTTTGCTGGACACTGTCACATCCAGAGACTAGGAAGCTGGACTGAGCAGAGTTGGATGCATACTTGGCCATTCAAGTGCCCACTCCATGATAAATAAAACCAAAGAAAATTCCCAGCTCAACTCACCAACCAGTCTGCTACCAACCAAATGAACCTGTCTAACAGTTTGCATTAAAAACAAGGTTTTAGTTAGCACACATTGGCAAATACGTAAGGGCTGCAGAAATATTGGGGTGTCTTGGAGTGGCTCTGCAGCTTACACATGTATTTACAAATGATGGCTAACTAAACCCCTGTTTTTAACGCAAACTGTTAAGATAATTTGGTTGGAAACCAGACTGGTTGGCGAGTTGAGCTGGGAATTTTCTCTGGTTTTGACTTCCATGCATTGCCATTCCATGTGCTCCGTGCTGTGAAGGCCAGTTATAGGTGGGGGCAGGTACCATTTGTTTGTTATTGATATAATTTTGGTGAGGGGAAGCACTGGGCACCTTGGCTGCCATAGTGCTAGGTGTCCAGTGGGCCCTTGTGCTTTGAGGGGTGGTCTACATCGAGGCCCACCATCCCCTTATCTAACCATTAGAATGCATATGCTTTCTAATGGTTAGAAATTATGCTTTGTGGGAGAACCTATTTAAGTGGGGGGGGAGTTTGCTTCAGTCTCTTGGGACAGCGTGGTAGATCAGAAAGGACCCTGTGTGTCCTTCACAGTGGGGCTGCAGCCTGGGACCTACTTCTAGCGATACAACCAGCTGAATTTCTACAGTGTCCTAGCCATCTGCAGTGCTGCAGTGTTCTGGTGGGTGATCTGCAGAGCAAGCTTACAGACATCTGAGCCGTTCCAGAGCAGCAGTGGACACAGTGGCAGCCGCATTGATCAATCCAGAGAGAGATAGAGCCTGCAAGCAGTGCAGTGGAGGCTGTTTCCCCAAGAGCAAAGAGCAAGCAGATGTCATCAGTTCCAGCGCCGTCAGCATCATTGGAGCAGCTGGACCTTGGTCTGTGGTCATTTGATCAGTGTGGTGAGCATGCACAAGCCAATCCATTAGTGTACCCATTTGTCTCTACAGTCCTTCTTTAAAGACAGACCTAGCTCACAAAGTGGATTACAAGAACTAAATGCACAGAATTGGCATTAGTTGTCAGTCTACCCAGAAGTCAGTGATCACAATAAAGGCCATTTAGATAGAAAGACACCGTATACAGATGTCATTGTCCTTTCATCCTGCTGAGGAAAATCTTGCATTTTTCACTTAATGATCCAGGTCAGTTATGTTATTTGGGCCCGCCGTCCAGGAATTTAAGTGCACCAACGAGAGTGGCTAGCTGAAGACGCCAAGGCGTATTTAGCTTCAAAGGGACTGAAGTTACTATTATCATACAGCCTCACACACACATATCCAGGGCTCTGTATATGCAGTGGGTATGTGACAGCCTATCTGGGAAGCTAAGATATTGACTGTTGATTTGAATACAATGTTTGTTATTGGGCCTGTGGTGCCAGGGGACAGAACAGAGGGATCTGACATAGAGAGGGTCAGTCTTCTACTCTCCTCCTGCCTGGACTCTTAGAGCCGAACTTGAGTAAAAGTAACCAATCTGATACAGATTGCCATTTTTGTGACTTTATTGTTATCAAAGGGTTGCTGTGCTCTTGGGGTTATTCTAAGGTTCTGAATCCCCTGAAAGCAGCCTAAAAATACTATTGAGCTATATTGCTCATAACTTCAGTTAATGTTCTTCTATTCCTTGAACATATTGCCAATGATTATTGCACAGAAATCCTACAGTAAAGACAATTTCTGTGTTGTATAATAAGATGTGTGTTTCTCATTGATCCTTGCACTCACACTATAGCCAGGTGTGCCAGAGGGGACTGAGGCTGTTATTGGGGTTGAGAGGCAGAGTAACGGACTGAACATACTTAAGCGGCTCCTGCGGGGGTAGCGCTACAAAAACGATAGCGAACAAGGATTATAAATAGTTCAAGTGGATTGAGAGAATTTAGTTCTGTTTTAAAACATCTTAATGACCAAATAAAAAGCAGCAAAATTGCCAAGTTTATGGACAGTATAAAGGTAGCCATACCCAAGGCAACTTTCAAACATTTTCAACCACTTAAATTTGACCACCTACATACACTTAGTGCAGTGGTTCTCAACTCCAGTCCTCGGGACCCCCCAACAGGCCAGGTTTGCAGGATAACTGAAATGCATCACAGGTGATATAATTTGCTGCTCAGTAATTGCAGTATTCTAGTCTGCATCTCCCCAAGGTAATACTTAAAATCTGGCCTGTTGTGGGTCCTGAGGACCGGAGTTGAGAAACACTGACTTAGTGGGACTGGGATATATGTAGACAAGTTATTGGTTAAAATCAAAAACAGAAATAACTACTACAATTTTGCTAAAAGTGGTCACATTTTCTGTTCAATCAAGGCAATTTTATATATAGAGTGTGAACAGAAGACAAAGCGACAGCTTTACAAATCTGCTAAACACCTGGCTGATACCAAAAGAGGCTCTAACAGATCTAATAGAGTAATGGAGCCACCTATAAATGGTGAATGAAAAGTCAGGCACCCTTCCAAGGCCCATCCAGAAGGTTAAAAAACGGGGTCAGTTTTTATGAAAGAAGCAGTGGATGAGCGAGACTCACAGCCCAAACCCACGCAATGGAGAGAAAACACAAAGGTTGAGGTGCAAGGCAAAATCTTTACCAGCACACAGCAATTTTTTTTAATGTTTTTTTTTAGGGGGACCACTGTGGACACACACTGTTATAAAATGGAACTCTGATGTAAGGGGTTTCTGCTCACAAACCCCTTTCCTTTAGTACAGTGTTTCCCAACCCAGTCCATAAGGCACACCAACAGGTCATGTTTTCAGGATTTCCCTCAGATGAAACAGCTGTGGTAATTACTAAGGCAGTGAAACTGATCAAATCACCTGTGCAAAATAATGGAAATCCTGAAGACATGACCTGTTGGTGTGCCTTGAGGACTGGGTTGGGAAACACTGCTTTAGTATACTCACTTGCTCAGAGGCAGGAGAGAGAGGGGAGAGAGGGGGCCTATGCACTTGGTGGTTGTGGTACTTGGTTAGGGGTTTGGAGAGTATAGGTGTGTGTGCAATCCAGGCAACAGGAGGAATCTGCACTGCACTGGGTTAATAGGGTGTGCCCTGGCAGGCTCACAGTCCGGTCTGAATTCTGTGTCCGGGTTTCAGGCAGTCTAAAACCTGGACATATGATTCAAAACCCGGACTGTCCAGGTGAATCCTGGATAGGTGGCAACCCTAATGGGAAGCTGAATTTAGAGTGCCTTGATGCTGAAGTAGGGGGAGAAGTTGAGAAGAGAAGGGGCTGTTTATTGATGGGCAGCAAGGCAGATGACTTTGGTGCCCTGCTCCTTATGCTTCTTCTGCTGGGGAAGGTGGGTGTGCTTGCCACCGTTAGTATTCTTGATGATCTTATCAAGAGCCAGTCCAAAGAGATGTTGTCCATATGCAAACTGAAGAAAGAAAGACCGCACTCCGATATCCAGGAAAAAATTGTGGTTTTAATGTGAACCAAATAACAGGTGAACAGGTTATGACTAAGCGGACCCCTGATCCATGAAACGCGTTAACCCATTTTTCAGCTTTTGTACGGTCTGCCTGGATTGTTCACCTGTTATTTGGTTCACATTAAAACCACAATTTTTTCCTGGATATCGGAGTGTGGTCTTTCTTTCTTCAGTTTGCATATGGACTTGGATAGCGGTTTCCGGACCTGCACCTGAATACCTAGGAGGTAACTGATATCACACACCTGGAGCGGGCTAGCTCCTCTCCTTTGCTCAAAGAGATGTTGTCCTTCAAAGGCCTTGTGGATCAAACACTTTTTTATACAAAGGATTTGCAATGCAGCACTTTAGCCAAACTTCCCCACATATATGCACCGACGCTTCGCACATGTAAGCAGGGGACGGGAGACTTTCAGCAAAGGGTCACAGATGAAAATAAATGGCAAAGCCACCTACTCCACATGCCAAATAAGTAAGGGATCAACCGCAGCAATTGTTAGATCATTTTTAAGGGTTTTCCACCAATCAGACGTTATTTGACAATGTCATGACCAGAGTCGGGTGCAGGACAGGACCTGCCCAAGAGAACAGAACTCTATATAAAGTCCCAACTGATAAGCAGTTGTGAGCCCTTAGGTGCTTGCAAAATAATCCATTAGTCAGCAGAGCTGAAGAAAAGATGCCTAGGAAAGGCTCTCTACAAGATAAAGCCATAGATAAAGCAATCAACTCTGTGACCCGTCTCACTTTCATTATAGCCTTGAGAAAAACTACATTACAAGTAAGGTCAGTTAAGACAACGACCCAAATGGGCTTGAAAAGGAGGCCTTTGTAAAGCTGACAACAAGACTAGATTAAGACCAACGCCTAGGAACTAATAGGGCAGAACTAAATTAGCTGCACAAAGGCTTTCACCAGAGAGCGAGCAGCTAAAGTTTTTTTAAAAAAAGAACAACCAAGACTGAGATTTGAACTTTGAAAGTACTGAAGGCCAAGCGCTGACTCCAATCAGACTGCAGACATGACAGGACACATAATACAGAGCACTGTCTAGAATGGAATTTACATTGCTCACACCATGCAAGGTACGCCTTCCAACTCCAAGTGCAATTATAGACTTTCCAAGAAGCTAGCTTCCCAGCCGGCAAAAGTGTAAGAATAACAGAGACAGAAAAGACCCTGGTCCCTTAGGACCTGGACTTCCCCAGCCAAGCTGTCAAAAACAGTAACCGTGAAGCAGGATGGTGGACTTGCTCCTAACCGGCTTGCGTACCATCTACTGCTGCAGAGTGGCAGCGTAATACGAATCACTGTTTATAAACAGCGATTCGTGCAGGCGTGGCTAGGGGGGCGACCGCGCGCCGCCGCCAGATCACTCTCGTGCCCACCGCGTGCTCCCTCAGTGTGGCCGCGGGTCGGCGACCCACGATTGCCTACTACACAGGAAGAACGGGGAACCGTCAATGTAAACACAGCGGTTCCCCTTTCTGTCGGTGGGCATGACAGAAATCTACTGATCCCTGTCATCAGGATCAGTTAGATCTCTTATGCCCCTGCCAGCCCAACCCCCACACAGTTAGAACACGCCTAGGGAACACAGTTAACCCCTTGATTGCTCCCTGCAAGTTAACCCCTTCACTGCCAATGACATTTATACAGTAATCAGTGGCTATTTTTAGATCTGATCGATGTATAAATGTCATTGGCCCCAAAAAAGTGTAAAAAATGTTCAATAGGTCCGCCCCAATATCACAGTCCCGATAAAAATCGCAGATCGCCGTCATTACTAGTAAAAACGCCATATATGAATTCCCATGGTTTGTAAACATGGAAACTTTTGCACAAACCAATCAATATACGCCGATTGCGATTTGTATTACCACAAATATGTAGAAGAATATATATCGGCCAAAATTGATGAATACATTTTTTTTTTATAGTTTTTTTGGATATATATTATAGCAAAAAGTAAAAAATATTGTTTTTTTTTTCAAAATTATTGCTCTTATTTTGTTTATAGCGGTGATCAGAAATGACGCAGAGGGGATCAAATACCACTAAAAGAAAGCTCTATTTATGGGGAACAAAAAGGCGTCAATTTTGTTTGGGTACAGTGTCGCACGACCGCGCAATTGTCAGTTAAAGCGACGCAGTGCCCAATCGCAAAAAGTGCTCTGGTCAGGAAGGGGGTAAAACCTTACAGGGCTGAAGTAATTAAGATAACAGGTTGAGTCTATCAGAAAGAGCCCATGGTGAGTCTCCCAGGAGTCAGAGGATGTCTGTCTGAGTACCAGTTTCTTCTGGGCCAGTTCAGAGTCACCAGGCTCACATGAGCCTTTTCTATGTCAATCCTGTAAGCAGCCAAAGGAAGAATCCATATTGGAGAGAAAGCATAGATCAACCAAAAACCACAAGGTCACCACGCATCCACTGCAAAGGCCTGAGGATCCCTGACTGTGGCCACAAACCTATCCACCTTGTTGAAGTGTGATGCAAGATCATCTATGTCTGGCATTCCCCAATGGCGACATATGTCGCAGAACACTTTGGAGTGAAGTGATTATTCCCCTGGATCGAGGCTTTAAAAAAGTACACCCGCTAATTGTCTACCACGGGAATATGGACTGGACAAAATCAGAACATGCCTTTTAGCCCAGGTTAAAATCAAGAATGCTATCTTTTGCGCCATTCGTGCCTCCCTAATGATTTACATAAGCCATGACCAACTGAACCCGTGTCGATAATTCATGACTATGGTCAGTCTACAAACGAACGGAACAGTCGGATAGCCCATAACTCCAAAATGTTGAATCTGGACTCCCTCTATGACAAAATCCCCTGAACTATCTCTCTCCTGAGGACTTCACCTGAGCCCGACAGGCTAGCATCCGTTGTAAGAACTGTACAGGTTAATGGATGAAATGACTTCCCATGCTTCCAGTGCAGGGCTGGTCAACCCGCAAGCCAGTGAGATCCTGTACTTGGAGGGCAGGTACATAGGGCAATCCTTTGGGTTAGGTTGTCCCACACAGTCAGAACACAGAGCTGTAGGGGCCTGGAGTGAAACAGGGAGAACCTCATTGGATTGAAAGAAGCTACTATCTAGGATTCTAGGCCAAAACGCTTATGCAAAAATGGACTGGCGGGAACCTTCTGGAGGGAAAAGTCCAAACATGAAATTGGAGTTTCTATAAATGCCAATAACTCCACTAGATGCAATGACAGTCTGGGCAGATTCCATGTGGAATTTTTGGACCTGCAGGAAGGTGATGAGGACCTTCAGGTCCAGGATGGGGTAAACACCCCTGCTGGGTTTGGGAACCATAAATAGGTTGGAGTAAAACCCCTGAAAGCATTCCTCCAATCAGAACAATCACACCTAAAGAGTGCAGTTGCAAGGCAGCATAAAGATCTCGTAAATTCAACAGAGAGAAAATTTGAGAGCATGAAGCAGTTAGGAGGTGAGGACCAAAATTCCAACTCTACCCCCCCGAGACACCATTAATCCAGGTGGCCCAGAACACTGACACACATCCCTCCACTTGAAGAGGTGGGAGCACCAACTCATTACGAGGTGGGCTTGGAACCATACTAGGCTGGGCTTGGACATCCAGGATTTGCGGCAGAACTGAGTGAAGGATTTGGTCTTGGAAGCAGAGGTCTGAGAGGGACAAAAGGAGCTCTTCTGAAATCCATGAGTGGCAGACTTCACTGCAGGAGCTTTTGTTTTTTTTTTTCTTGCTAGATAAGAGAGTTCTCTTCCCGCTAGCGACTTCCTTAATAAAGGTGTCTAAGGACTCTCTGAAGAGTCATTCCCTGTCAAACTGAATCCTTTCCAGATGTTTCTTGCAGTTCTCCAAAACAGCAGCAGCACAGCCACAAAATCCTGTAAATCTGGACTGACAAAAGGGCCAATAAAGAACAATAATATAGAAAGTTCACAAATCAATCAACACAGTTGGTTTAGGCCACAAGGAGGGGTTCAACTTTTGGAGGACAGAGGTATCTGTGAGGATTGTCCCAGGTGCTATATGCTTGGCCCAGACCACAAGTATCTGAAAAATGGCCATGGAACCCATTGTTGACTGCATGACTGAGCTGGACAGACCCTGTTCAGATAAGACCTGGACAGCCTCAACCAGAACCGTCAGCTGGATTCATCACTGGAGCTTTTCACTTTTTGTGGTAAGCCTCCTCAACAGGGTTCTGCTAAACAAACTGTTTAGAAGGGCCATATACTTCAGCTAGAGCCAGCCCTTGTACAGAAGAGTTCCCACCCTTAAGACCAAATAGGCAGAGGCAGTTTTGACTTCAAACAAATATCACGTCCAGCAAAACCACAATGATTTCTTGAAAAGAGAAGAATGGCAAAAGTTATTAATTTTTCCATACATTCCCATAGACAAACTCCTAAACCCTGGGGACAGCCTTCCCAGAAGAGTTGAAGCGGTTAGAACGGCAAAGGGTGGGCCAACTCAATATTGAACCCTACAGACTAAGACTGGGATGCCATTAAAGTTCATGTGCGTGTAAAGGCAGGTGTCCCAAAACTTTTGACAATATAGTGTATTATTGAGCTTACCAACCCCTCTGAAATCACAAACAAATGAAAATAAATGAATTTGCTTTCATTATAACTTATTTTGGATTCATGGAAATTCGTTACTATCGTGATTTGGATACCTGTAAGTCTAAATCTCCAAATAAAGAAAATTTTGCCCGAATTTTGATTCGTAGCAAAATGAATAGCATATATCTACTATTCTTTGGCTTCAATAATGGATCACTATGTAGCAGCATGAAGCTAGCATGTTCAGGAAATCAGGATCAGCAATGGCAGCCCACATGCTTCTCCCATCAAGGTTTTTCTCCAACACCCTGCCAACTTATATGGTATACAACTAAACTTTTTTTACATTTTTGGATAGAGCGGATAGGAATTAGATCCCCCTTAAGGCTTTGATTCCGGTCTGTGCTCCTTATATGGAAGGTCACCCTCCTGATTTGTCTTGTTTACTGGTGTTACTAACGGTGAATGAAAATCCCAAATTTTGCATTGTCACCAGAACAGGAATAGAGGGCAAATCTTCCAATAGGGACACTAGTTCTGGTCAGTGGTGGCTGGTGAAGTTTTTGGATGGGGGGGCGCCAGGCCCCGCCCTTCCCTTTGACCCCTCCTACTTTTAATAAGCCCCACCCCTTATAGAATCCACCCACTCCGTCCCCTGTATTCCACATATTGTGTCAGGGGTATACAGCTCAGCATCACAGGACACAGTATACAGCTCAGCATCACAGGGCACAGTATACAGCTCAGCATCACAGGGCACAGTATACAGCTCAGCATCACAGGACACAGTATACTGTGAAACAGGTGGGGGCAGTTTGCAGCCAGTGAACGGGTGGGGGCAGTTATGTAGCCAGTGACACAGGTGGGTCATATGACACAGGACACTACGACTCGACATATGACACGGGACACTACGACTCGACATATGACACAGGACAC
>BLSH010221319.1:30892-40429 GCA_018402905.1 Glandirana rugosa | reverse complement strand
TGGTAGAACACAAAAGGTCGAGAAGAGGTCTCCTTTCACCTTGTCCACCGCTTCCTTACACTCTTCGTCTCTTTCCTTGTTCTCTCTCCTAAAGGATAATGTAAACTAATTGAAATACTTACATTCCGACAAGATTTTATATATTGTGAGACAAGTCAAAACAAAAAAAAATTTGAAACAAAACAATTATTTCCTAAATAAGAAGTAGGGCTTCCGACTTAAGAAAGTGATCTCTGATACCACGTAGCTCCCTACTCGTCTAAGGTTAAACCCGACTTAGGGACTCCAAAATTGACTATAGGCCTCTTTAAATAGAAGTGAAGGACAGGACGACTGTAAAATGGTCTGTCCTTCACTCCTCTTGAGAGGTTGTCGTTGTGTCTGTCTTCATTTTCACAAAAGATACCATCTTAAGAAAACACTTTTACTTCTGTCTGTGTTGCTGTTGGAGAGTTCTCCTCACTTCCTGTCTGGTAAAATGTCAGCAGGACAGGAAGTGAAGATAAATTTCTCCGGATATCAGTTAAAACCTCAGGGATTCAGCCCAAATTGGAATCTGCTCATCCCTCGATGCACCATAGTCTCTAGTGAAAGAATTCAGCCTTCGGGATGAAGAATAAATCCTTTATTAACAAAACAAAGTTTAAAAAAAAACAAAACTGAACAGAGTGTTATATATTTTAGAACAGCCTTACATTCATAAAGTTAATCAAATGTAATAGGAAATCCTCTCTCTTGTTCCTTTCTCTGCTTCTCACATTCCTTCGCCACCTGTTCCACTTTCCTCTGGAGAAGAGCTGGAAAACACAAGATGGTAACAGATCAATGTATACAGCAAGCTAGGATTGCTAACACCCCAGGTGACTATCCCCAGCAATGACAATGAGGACCGCCATTGGGATTGTTCCACTGAATGGATCTCCTCATTGATAGCACACATTACAGATTCTGGAAGATGGGCCCTTCTTCTGCAGCCATCAATACAGAGAAGCAGCAGGCTGCCAAGTGCTGGAAAGATTAGTAGTCCAGCTCCGGACAATGGGGGTGACTTACAATAAAAGAAATAAATCACTGCGCTCTCTAAAATAAACAAATTAAACTTCAAATAATGCTGCTGCTTTTAGTGAAGAAAGTGTCCAAAAAATAGAGAACCGAAAAATGCAAACGTTTTCAGCAGCGCAATAATAAATGATCGCATATGTCATAACAACCTGCATGTGCGAACAGTCCATCTGAGACAAAACAAATGTCCTTGTGCAGCAAAACTTTAAATCAGGAACTCCTCCACCAGTGCCACCACGTGAAATCAATGAACACACTGAGGCTCACCAGATGTCCCAAGGTCAATCGGCATGTCTTAAATCTGACGATACTCTCTCCAACAGAATATCCCACAGAATCACCAACAGTGGATGTCACAGCTTTAAAACGATCAGTTACGAACGGTTACGAACGAACGAGCGGCGATCATGAACGGGTAACAAGATCGCTCGTTTATGGTACACGAATGATCGTTTTAAAGCTGTGACATCCACTGTGACAGAAAGATTAGATGGTGAAAGTTGGTGATTCTGTGGGATATTCTGTTGGAGAGAGTATCGTCAGATTTAAGACATGCCGATTGACCTTGGGACATCTGGTGAGCCTCAGTGTGTTCATTGATTTCACGTGGTGGCACTGTTGGAGGAGTTCGTGATTTAAAGTTTTGCTGCACAAGCACTTTAAGGACATTTGTTTTGTCTCAGATGGACTGTTAGCACATGCACTTTATGTTATGACATATGTGATCCATTTATTATTGCGCTGCTGAAAACGTTTGCATTTTTCAGTTTTCTATTTTTTGGACAATGGGGGTGATTTATTAAAACCAGAGAGTGCAAAATCTGGTGCAGCTGTGCTTAGAAACCAGCTTTCATTTTTTTTTTTTGTCAAAGCTTTATTGAAGAAGCTGAAGGAAGGAAGTAGCGTGGGTATGCGTGTTAAGGTAAATTAGCACTGAACACCAGTGCCGGGGGTTGTCTTATACACAATGACACCAATGGAAAGGAGGAAGAGGGGTTTACTGTACTCTGCTACACCAGTAAATGGGGGGGGGGTATTAATGTTCCAAATGACGAGGGTGTATTATTGCTTCTCCTGATGAAGAGGGGATGATCATTGCTGCCTCTGATTTAACCCCTTCCAGGGGGCAGGGGCAGGAAGGATCAGCGATCATGAGACCACTGTGATTGGCTGTTACAGAGGTCACATGATTGGAAGTTGATCCCGCTAGCTACCGATGTTTACTCGGGACCGAGAGTCATTTTCGGCAGCAGATGTTTTGATTGGAGAGTAAAAGTAACCCTCCTCCATTTGGGTACAGATGTGGCCCTGTAACGTTAAGCAGCACCGATGTAGAGTATAGAAATTAAATTATGGGTAAATCCATTCCGTTTACAAGAGAATATGGTAACTTTTCTCCAAAACCACATGAAATAGAGATGGAGAGCGTGAATTGGGATTTTAAATGTGACTTAAAGTGGTTCTAAAGGCTGAAGGTTTTTTTTTTACCTTCTGCATGCATGCAGTCCCCTCCTATACTTACCTGAGCTCCATTCCAGTGATGTGCACGAGAGCAGAAGCCGTCTGCTCTCTCCCTCGTCATTGGCTCAGAGACATCAGTGTGAACCATTGGCTCCTGCTACTGTCAATCCCAGCTGGGTGGCGGGGCCGAGCCCTACTGTCTATGTCAGATGTCAGGAGTGAGCCCCAGTGCTCCTCTTCTTGGGTTGCCTGCCGGTGTTCCTGGCTCCTCCCTCTTGCCAAGTTCCCCCATAGCAAGCAGCTTGCACTTGGTGGGGGGAGGAGCCAGGAGCACCGGAAGGGAACCCGAAAGGAAGAGGATTAGAGCTGCTCTGTGCAAAACCATTACTCAGAGCAGGTATGACTATTTTAAAGGAAAAAAAATAATAAAAAACATTTAGAATCACTAAGTCCTCATTCACACCGGTGTGATTTGAACGTTCCAAACCTCATGACAAGTTGCACCCCATTGTATCACTTTAAGGCACATTTAAAGTCACCCTCTCCACCACTAGGTTCATGTGGTATTGAAGAAAAGTTATCATATGATCTAGAGAGTACCCAGTTTTGTGAGTGCAAATATTAAATTCAGCATCTTACAAATACCAAGAATGGACCCCGAGTGTTCATATGCTGCAGGCGCTGTGCACAAACAATTTCTAGACTAAATTGAGTTTTTTTGGGTAAAAAAAAATGATATCTTTGGTGCAGTTTCAAGCACAATGCACATTCCACAAGGGAGAATGGTAAGGTGTATAATTAGGATTTTTGGTTCACCTGTAAATTCCTTTTCTTGGCGTACATCACAAGACACGGGTTTTCTTCATACTCCTAAATCACTGGGATGTCCCAGAGAATGGAATATGAGGAGTGAGCAACAAGTCCAGAAACAGAACAGAGTAGGCCCAAGAAGATCAAGTAGCAACCTTACAAACTTGAAAAGGCTGGATGCTGAATAGTCCAGGAACTACAGAGAGCCTTGGTGGAATGGGTCTGGACTGGAAAAGAAGGAACCATCTCCTTAATGCCATAGGCTGGGGTGTGGGACTAAATTGTGGATCAGGAAGCAGCCGGTCCATTACAACGCCCCTCAAGCAGAACAGACAGTCCCTGACAAAACTAAGCCGCAGAAGTGGGATATACTCACGCAGTATAGGCCACACTGGCAATCCTCTACAGCAAGCCTTAAAGATCAAGATGTGCAGATAGGCATCCAAGGAAGCCAGAAAGATCCCATTTATAAATTGGATCTTCACGCTCCATAACGCCTCCCCCTTTTATAACCCCTACTTACCTGGTTGCAGGTCCTGCACACTTAAGATACTCACCTGCCCAGCAGATGCAGCATTGTTCTGCTTCTTTTCTGCCTCCATGCTTGGTCCCGCACCTTCATCATCTTCTGTGACATCACTCGTAAGATGCAGGCTCTTGCAGGTTAAGCCAGTGAGGCGCCACCTGGAATCACCCCATTTCTCAATTCCCAATGAAAGACTGTCTCCTGGGATATGTGACGTGTGCAGTATATGCCAGGAGGCAGAGCGGGCAAAGTGCACGTCATTTGCCTAGGCCAGTGGTCTCCAAACTGTGGTCCTTTGCTTGCTTTTATCCAGCCCTTGGGGCAATATTTCATCCTCTGTGTCATTGGGAAGAACTGTGAACCATTGTGTCAAACGGTGGGGCACAGCTCTTCCCAATGACACCAATGATGGGGCACAGCTCTTCCCAATGACAAACGATGGGGCACAGTTCTTCTCAATGACACAAACGATGGGGCACAGTTCTTCCCAATCACACCAACGATGGGGCACAGCTCTTCCCAAGGACACAAACGATGGGGCACAGCTCTTCCCAAAGACACAAACGATGGGGCACAGCTCTTCCCAAGGACACAAACGATGGGGCACAGCTCTTCCCAAGGACACAAACGATGGGGCACAGCTCTTCCCAAGGACACCAACGATGGGGCACAGTTCTTCCCACTCACACCAACGATGGGGCACAGTTCTTCCCAATCACACCAACGATGGGGCACAGTTCTTTACAAAGGACACAAACGACGTTGAGACATTTTCTACTTCCAACAACCACAGTCAGGCCCCACCACGTCTGAAGGACAGTAAACTGGTCCTTTGTTTATATGGTTTGGAGACTCCTGGCCTGACATATGAGGGGGGGGGGGGGGTGTATCAGGCGGGCCAGAGCTTTATTATAATACAAAAAAATAAAACCCTAAATAAAAAGGAAAAAAGAAAACAAAGAATGCCCAAAAGCGGAAGGGTGGATGGGAGGCAACATGTCACGGAGGGTCAAGATCTGCTTTATATAAAGTAATCATCGACCAGATGGACTCCATCCTGAATTTTTGCACCCCCCCCAGGAATACTTGAGATCCAGAATGGACCAAATGTATCGATTTGTCTTTGGAACCGTAAAAACGTTTAAATACAAGCTGAGAAACTTCTCCCATTCCAGTAGGGGCGCGATTACACCATGTGGCAGCAACCTCTCCAGGGCTGCAAAGAACTTGCTCTTCTTTCAGATTCCAGAGAGACATTTGAGCACATAAAGTGTGGAAGGGGAAATCCAGTTTATAATCTCTTGACACCACAATGTGGGACCTATTCATGGGTCATGTCCTGAGTCCAAGCATTCATGAAGGCGGATAACATTCCCCTCACCTGCGAGAGTGGTTGTACTCCTTCACTAGGAAAATTACTTGACGGCGGCAGTGCCAGGACATAGGGTGGGCAGGAGGGCGGCTGGCCTGGGCGCAATGGTTTACTGGGGGCGCCTTCCTTCTTTTGGAGGCAAACAGTAGTGGCAGCGATTTTAAGAAGTAACTGCTGGGTGTAGGATCCCCTAAGCTTGCACATCATGAATGGAGGAAGGCGCAGTTTGGCATGTTTGCCCTGAACGCTGGATGACTTTGTCTTGGCACTGGTCGCTGGATTTGAAGGTCTTTGGAGTTTAGTTTTTCTGAACAGAACTGGGTGGTAGGCTTATGCTTGGAAGCCTGTGGCTAACTGCTTCTTAGCAGGAGAAGGCACCGGTGTTTGCCCGGATTGTGAAAGATAATGTTACGCCGAGTAAATTGATACCCAACATGTCATGCTTCAAAATTGCGTCCGCTCGTGGAATGGCGACAAACTTTGGCACTTAAAAATCTCCATCTGCGACGTTTAAAAATTCTACAGGTTACCAGTTTTGAGTTACAGAGGAGATCTAGTGCTAGAATTATAGTTCTCGCTCTAACGATCGCGGTGATACCACACATGTGGTTTGAACAGTTTTCATATACAGGCGTGACTTATGTATGCATTCACTTCTGCACGTGCGCTCTCCGGGACAGGGCGCTTTAAAATTTATTTATTTTTTCTTTATTTTACTTTTTATTTTTACACTGTCCTTAAAAAAATGTGGGTCCCTTTTATTCCTAATACAAGGAATGTAAACATCCCTTGTAATAGAAAAAAAAAGGCATGCCAGGACCTCTTTGGCCCTTTGGCTTCACAGCTGGTTCCTTACTGCGCATGCACGAAACGCTTTCTAATTGGTCCGGCAGCCAAGGTGGGGGGGCGAACTTCCGACAGGGGAGACGGATAAGCGGAAGTTGCACTTTTGAGTGGAACTCCACCAAGAAGCTTGGGGCTCTCAGGAATTCCTTCAGGGTCCATAACATGGAAGCAAGCACCATTCCAGGCCGCAGGGGTTATCACAAGCCCAATCTTCACCCATCACAGCGGGCCCTTCATGGATCCTGAAGGGAATCACTTCCCTGAACCTGTACAGCACAATACCAGATAGCAGGTACCGAAGAGCTCTACCTGTAGTACTCAGTGCCAACTTAGCAACATTATGTACCCTCCAACGATCAGGGCTCTCTGATTCCTCCTGTATTAAACTGTATTGTAATTGTACTGTCTGCCTTCATGTTGTAAAGCATTGCGTAAACTGACTGCGCTATATAAACCCTGAATAAGAATTACAGGCCATCCCCTTTCTTCCACAGAAAAAAGTCTGGGTACAGTCCCTCTGGTAGACCAAGCAGAAGAAATTAGCTGCACACCAACATCCCTCCAACAGGTTTATTGAAAGACTGCCACCAGGACTATGCCAACGGACCAAGGGGTCCGTTGGCATAGCCCTGGTGGCAGTCTTTCAATAAACCTGTTGGAGGGATGTTGGTGTGCAGCTAATTTCTTCTGCTGGATCTACGTGTTCACGGTTGCGAGCCGGAGCTAGCACCCAGCCCTTCCTTTCTGGTGGATTATCACACTCACCTTGGAGCACCAATCCGTTTCATTGTTCCTACAGTCCCTCTGAGCCCTAGAGCCATTAACCACCCATCCGGATAAAGCCTTTCCCCCCTCCACCCCATCAGGGGTGTACTGAACAGGCAGGAAAAAAATCCATAAGCAACTGCCCAGAGAGGCAAATCTTCATAGACTGCACAGGTGTATCCATCACCAAAGGGTGACAGCATAAAACCGAGGAGGGATTATGCTTGGGTAGAGAAGCCTCCATTTTTTTCCCAGTGTCCATTAACTGGAAGGTGAAGGTAATCCAATGATTATGGATATCATGCAATGTGTGATTAACAAATACAAAATACAGCAATTGCACCCCTCCCCTGATGGAAGCCCAATTTCCTGTGACAGATATACAACACGTATGAGGACCAATGTCAAGGGAAAATAAGCAGCATTGGCTACAAATATAAAGTGACACTCACCAGAATTCTGATCAATCCACTGCAAGGAGTCCATGTGAGCATTGAGGATTTTACAGCCTGTGAACTCCATTCAATGTTAACCTTGCCCTATAATGTAATGTCCCTATAAGCTCGATCATATATATATATATATATATATATATATATATATAGATTCAAGCCTATTTTTTAGGCCTGAATCAATACCGTTTTTTTTTAATTTATTCTTTTATGGCAAGCAACGATACTTTTGGCCAAGCACTTGCCGATATTTTGCAGTGCGATTTGTGTTCATTTATTTTGTATTGATGAGGATTCCACTGCAAAGAATCACATTTCCGAAGGGAAGCGCCATCTAGTGGGCAGTTTAATAAAAATGTTATAAGTCACATTAAAGCAGGGCTCCACCCAAAAGGGGGTACCTGTTCCCACTTCCTGGTAAGATCGCTACACGGCAAACTGCGTCATGTCCGGCCCCTCCAACTTTCCCCCCTCTGCCTTTTGGTACCTGTGTGTGTCGCGAAAGACGATGGGACCATTCAAAAAGCTCAGCGTGACTCGTGCAGTACGAAACTGGCTGTGAAGCCTGACGGCTTCACAGCCGGTTTCCTTTACCAGCAATGCCGGCACCTTAAGCCAGATTGGCTTTGGGTGCTGACATTGCGGGATCCCTAGACAGGTAAGTGTCCTTACATTAAAAGTTAGCAGCTACAGTATTTGTAATTGCTGACTTTTATTTATTTATTTTTTTTACAGGCTGAAACGCTGCTTAAAAGTAAATATCTGGTCAAGTGCAAAATCTACATAGGTGTCCCGGTCCCATCGATCATAGAAAATAGCGGCCGCTGGAAGTGCTCACAGGGCTGGAGATGTTCCAAGACCCCTGTGGGTATAGGGCAGAAGTGATATCAGCTTGGGGGCGGACCGCCTCTACATCTCCTCCAGCAGCCGTGATTTGCTATTATCGTTGGGATTGGGACACCTATGCAGATTTGTCAATAGAGCAGGTATGTACTTAAAGAGGTTGTAAGCACGATAAAAACACACACCTGTAAGACAAAACGCATAATGAGCTAGCATGAATCGCATACCAACTCATTATGAAATACCTTAGAACGAAGCCCTGCAGCGGCACCCACAACACTGTTGAGATGACCGATATCTTCCCCGGTGTTTCTTCTGGGTTCGTGGGCTCCGGCGCTGTGATTGGCTGGAGCCGTGATGACATCACTCCCTCGATTGCGCACGGGAGCCGCCGGTCATGGCACGGGTGGCCATTCCTTAATAGCGCATGCGCTGATGATGTCATAGGCGGCGTTTATAGTAAGTATCTCATGAACGGTGAAAGTTTAGCAGATATTTACAGTACCTACAGGAAAGTCGTATTATAGTCTTACCTGTAGGTACAATTAAACAAGAAGACTTTACCTTTCTCTCTAATGTATGTAACATTTTTTTTTCAAATAAACTGCCCACTAGATGGCGTTTCCCTTTCGATACACACACACACACACACACACACACACACACACACACGTGGGCGGGGGAAATCGCATTTGATTTGGAGAGGAACCACACCGCATTCCTGTTGAAATTGCATGCGACTCTTTGCAGTGTGATTTGCTCCCATTCATTTTGTATTGATGCAAATCGCACCGCAAAGTATCGGTACAGATACAGATGCTCGGTACTGGTGCATCCCTACTGTTTTGTTTTTTTGAAGTAAAAGTATGCGCACTGTGCATCACATAGCCAGATTACCTTGTACTATGCCCCATCATGCTTTAAACTTTCGCACTGTACCCCAGGCATGTGGTCTGTTTGTGACATACAGGATCTGCTGGCTTTTTCTCTAGCCTATCCACGGGACAATGGATGGGTGCTATTAAACTGTATGCAATGTGCGGCGACATATCAACTTGTAATCCACAGCAGTACTGCAAATCCTAGGATGACAATGCTGCACCAGTTTATGGAGAGTTGTCAACTAAGCAAAGGGAGTTGGGACTGAGCTTATTTCTAATCGGCCCTCCAGATTAATAAAACAGAAAAGACAGGGGAAAAAAAAAGGCAAATTAAACTTTTGTAGTGTAGGCCTTCCACTGTTTTATACTGTTTAGCTTAAGGCCGATATATGCTTAAAGCGGAGGTCCGCCGTCTGCCACCGTTCCATTAAAAATTTTAAAAATCAGCAGTTACACATACTGTAGCTGCTGACTTAACTTGAGGAAACTTACCTGTCCTGGAGTCCAGCGATGTCAACA
>BLSH010221319.1:25892-28392 GCA_018402905.1 Glandirana rugosa | reverse complement strand
GCATTTTGAATGAGAATTGCGCGTTCATGCGACGTTGTACCCAAACTAAATTTATATCATTTTTTTCCCCACAAATAGAGTTTTTTTTTGGTGGTATTTGATCACCTCTGCGTCAATTCTGATCGCCGCTATAAACAAACAAAGAGAGATGATTTTGAAAAAAACCCAGTTTTATTTCCTTTTTGCTATAATAAATATCCAAAAAAAAATTAAAAAATAAAAATGATTCAACAGTTTGTGCCGATACATATTCTTCTACATATTTTCGGTAAAAAAAAAAAATCGCAATCGGCGTATATTGATTGGTTTGCGCAGAAGTTACCGCGCCTACAAACTATGGGAATTGATTTATGCCGTTTTTATTATTTTTTTTTTACTAGTAATGGCGGCGATCTGCGATTTTTAGCGGTGCTGCGATATCGGGGCGGTTATGTCGGACTTTTTTGACACTTTTTTGGGACCAATGACATTTATACAGCGATCAGAAATTTAAATGTTCACTGATTACTATATAAATGTCATTGGCAGTGAAGGGGTTAACCTGCAGGGGGTAGTGAAGGGGTTAACAATGTTCCCTGGGTGTGTTCTAACTGTGGGGGGGCAGGGCTGGTCGGGACATAACAGATCTAACTGATCCCAGTGACAGGGATCAGTAGATCTGCTATGTCCCCTGTCACAGAACTGAGAACCGCCGTGTTTACAATGGCGGTTCCCCGTTCTGCAGGTCTGACAGGGGATCGCGGGTATCGGACGGACATCGAGTCCGCCCGACCCGCGGGCACGGCCACGCAGCGTGCGGCGGGCGCCGCCGCCTGTGAGTGCGCGCCAGGAGCGCGCACATTGCCAGGAAATCCATGGACGTCCACCCGGCATTTCAGATCCGCGCTGGAGCCGTACTTTGGCTATAGCGCGGATCTGGACGGGTTAATATCCCAAGCAGCGTTGTCATCCCTGCCCAGTTCTTCCCAGCTGGACTACAGAAACTCTTTCCTCTCATCTCTGCAACATGAAATGAGGAAAGAGGGACCCGAGAAGAGGAGGATCCGGGCTGCTCTGTGCAAATCCAACTGCACACAGAGGAGGTGAGTAGAACACGTGTGTTATTTTTAACCACTTAACAACCACTAATTCTGGGAGGATGTAAAGTGACGTCCTCCCATGAACGCGCGCACCCGGGAATATCCGTGACTGCCGGGCCCACGGATCTCGATAAACGGCCGCTCGTATCGGCTCTTTACCATGTGATCGCTCTGTCAATTGACAGATCGATCAGATGTAAACAAGCCGGCGGATGTACGGCTTGTCTCTCCCCTCTCTGCACCGATCCGTGCAGTGTGAGAGGAGAGGGGAGAGATCAGATGCAGCAGCGCTGTGGGCAGAGGATCTGAAGTGCCCACAGTGCTGCTATGTGCCAGTCTGCACCCCCCATCCATCCATCCATGCTCAGACATCCTCACCTAACCAGCCATGCTCAGTCAGCCATCCAACCGTCATCCCCATCCAGCCATGCTCAGCCATCCCCAGCTGTGCTCAACAAATCCCCAGCCGTGCCCAATCATCCCCATATGTGCTCAGCCATCCCCATCCATACACAGCCATCCCCATCTGTGCTCAGCCATCCCCATTCATGCCCATCAGTGCCACTACAGTGCCCATCCGTGCCACTACATTGCCTCACAACAGTGTAATAGGTAGCAGCGGCGGCTGGGGCGCCGCCTCCCCGCCAGCAAAAGACGAAAAAAAAAAAAAGTCAACCCCGCCCACCTACAGGTGGCGCCGGTACATTGACTTTCTTTTTTTTTTTTTCTTTTCGGCTCCTTGGCTGTCACATGACAGCCAAGTAAGTGAGCCTATTGGTCGGCCATTCAAGCCTATGCATGTGCGCTTGTTCCTGCGGCCATGCATAGGCTGATTGGCTGCCCTGAGCCTCCGCTCAGGGTGATTGGATGCGGGGCCGGGGGCGGGTCACTGTGGCAGCGGAGGTGACTTCCGCTCCCACAGAGACCATGACCGCCCGGGGACGACGAGGGGGGGACAGCCGCTCTCCGTGTGCCGAACTCTGCAGACCCAGCGCGCTCTCGCATGCCGAACTCTGCAACAAGAATCCTGCCTGCTGGATGGGGTAAGTGCAGGGGGACGACGACTCTACAATGTACCCCACCTATCTCACTGGCTGCAAACTGCCCCCACCTATCTCACTGGCTGCAAACTGCCCCCACCTGTGTCAGTGGCTGCAAACTGCCCCCCACCTGTGTCACTGGCTGCAAACTGCCCCCCACCTGTGTCACTGGCTGCAAACTGCCCCCACCTGTGTCACTTGCTGCAAACTGCCCCCACGTGTGTCACTGGCTGCAAACTGCCCCACCTGTGTCACTGGCTGCAAACTGCCCCCACCTGTGTCACTGGCTGCAAAGTGCCTCTCCTGTGTCACTGGCTGCATAATTGCCCCCACCTGTGTCACTGGCTGCATAATTGGTCCTCTCCGTGAAACGTCGGTCAC
>BLSH010221319.1:0-14785 GCA_018402905.1 Glandirana rugosa | reverse complement strand
CCTGTCCCATCCCGTCATATCCCCGTCCGACACCACCATATACCTTTCCCATCCCGTCATCTCCCCGTCCGATCCCATCATATATCCGTCCGATCCCATCATATATTTGTCCAACCCCATCATATCTCCGTCCGCCTCGCCGGGCCCCCCGTCAACAGTAGTACTGTGTGTTTTGACGACCTTATTTTTAGAACCATTCTTTAAACGACCCATTCATCTTCTCTTCCTCTCCCCCAGCACCAAGTTAAACGACGGGGAGAGTTTCACGACGGACCCAGGTTACCTGGGTGACCCTGGGTACCATCCCGGCCGGGACTCATAGTCAAAACCCTGACGTTCTAATCACAAAATAGCAATAAAGTGCTGTGCTCTGTGCAGAAAAAAAGTTTTTAGTGTGCAGTCCGTAACATAAATATATGAAAATAACTCTTGCAGTCCCAAAACTGATACTCAGGGCCGGCCCTACCATGGGTCCCAGTGGGTCCATTGGACCCAGGCAGCACTTTGAGAGGGGCAGCAAATTGAACCACGACCCCCTCTCCTTCTCTTCTACTTACCCAGCAAATTTCTTACCAAGATTTTTATTCCAGCAGTTTTGTGTGTCATGATGACAACTGCCCCCCGGGCCGCTCCGCCTGCCTCTATACTACCCCAACCTGTTTATATACTACCCTAGCCTGCCTATATACTACCCTAGCCTGCCCCTCTACTGCCCTACCCTTTCCATATACCACCACAGCCTGCCCCTATACTGCCCTACCCTGTCCATATACTACCCTAGCCTTCCCCTATACTCCCCCTATTTTTTGGGGGGGTTGGGGGGGCAGCATTTCATTCTTGGACGCAGGCAGCACAATGTCTTGGGCCAGTCCTGCTGATACTGCTTCAAATCTTCTACGTGGAATAATGCTTCAGATTTTTTTCATAAAGTGCTCGTGCTGAAATTTCCGTGCTGAGTGGTGGTAAATAATAATATCTCAGGGTGTTGTGCCCTGCTTACCAGATTCTTTTGACCCTCCAACCGTACGGTGTGGAGAGGTCATGCGCGCTTTAGGTCTATAATCCGACCTATGGATATTGGTGTCCTCTCCTTCCTCTCGCTCTTTCCTCGATTACCATTCCATGTGTGGATGAAAAAAGGAATAACTCATTGTATACCTCTAAAGACGGTTTATTGGCCAAACTTTCACAGTGCAAAACATCATACGACACATTTGCTAGTAACTGTGATTGCTCCGTGATCTGCTCGCGCTGTTGTGCAGTTTCACTACCTGCTTACAGTTCAGACAGTTCAAACAGAGCGTGGCCTCTCGCACCTTGTGTCAGCTGACGCGTTTCGTCACTTCCTGTGACGTCATCGGAGGTCTGCGGCTTTCTGCCTGTCCCTCCATACGGACTGAATGTTGAAAGCTGTAGGGCTTGTTGATTTACTACGAGAGCGCCCATCCATGCCCTCACAGTTTATTCATAACTACCAGCGGTCAGCCAGAGTGGATGATAGTACTTGTAGTTCGTTCATTTATTCACAGGAAACTACACGCGCTTTTCAAAAAGTGACCGCAGGTGCGGGAAGAAGATTCCCTGCCCGCTGTCAAACTGAAATGGGGGTTGTGGGAAATGGAAGATGTTGCATGTTCCACCCTAAATACAGGTAGAACAAGTAACATGTTCCAAAAGGTGAACTAATCCTTTAACATTTACTGTCAAATGAAGGCACAATACACATGATGGAAAAAAAAAAAAACAATTTATTACCTTTTCTGATACAATTTTACCTTCTCCATCTCTCTATGTACAGTGGTGATCTGAAAAATTTAAAAAATATATAGATTATGGATTAACCACCTAAGGACCAAGCTTATTTCTGACATTTGTTGTTTACAAGTTTAAATCAGTATTTTTTGCAAGAAAATTACTTAAAAATTCCCAAACATTATATATCATTTTTTAACGAAGACCCTAGAGAATAACATGGCGGTCGTTGCAATATTTATTTGGGCAGCGGTCTTTCAAACCCAATGTTTTTAGAAAGAATACACTTTTTTGAATTTAAAAATAAATAAGAAAACGCTTTTGCATAATGTGAAAGATGTCACGCCGAGTAAATAGATAAAATTGCACACACTCATGGAATGGCGACAAACTACGGTACTTAAAAATCTCCATAGGAGACGTTTAAAAAAAATTTACCGGTTACTGGTTTAGAGTTACAGAGGAGATCTTGTGCTAGAATTATTGCTCTCACTCCAATGATCGCAGCGATACCTCACGTGAGAGTTGAACACCATTTAAATTTGTGGGCACAACTTATGTATGCGGTTTCTTTGGTGTGCGGGGACGGGGAGCTTAAAAAATTTATTTTTTATTTACTTTATTATTTAACATTGTCCCTTAAAAAAACAAAAACAAAATCTGATCACTTTTATTGCTGTTACAAGAAATGTAAACATCCCTTGTGACAGTAATACTACTAGTAGTACTCTTAGACACCCGATCCCTCCATAAAAAGAGCCCAAATCCCTCCTGCACTTAAAAGTATTCAAAAACGCCAATATCTGCGTTTTGGAATACTGACATTTTTTTTTTTAAATCGGCGGCATAGCAATGGTGGCGTCCGGCATCGTGCATCGGCGGGCATCAGCTCCTGTGTCTTCTCCTCCTCCTCGCTTCCGCCGTGCGTCTCAGCACCTCCTCCTAAGCATCCAATAGAATCGCCTGTCCTTTCACCCAATCGGGTGAAATCGCTTCCTAATTGGCCGGGAGTAGGATCAGTGTTACCATAGCAAATGTTCACTCGCTATTGCAACACACCTGGGTGGACTCCGGATGCAATACTCTGCGCCCCGAGCCACCCTATTTTGAAGCCTCTGGCTCTAATCAGTGCTTCAAAAGAACACACCCCGCCATAGGAATTAATGCGTACGGCGTCCTGCAAGGGGCTGGAGGCTTATATGGGGGGGCAGTGGTGCACGTGATAACGGCCGAGTGACAGCTGTGATCTGGCGTGAAGTGGTTAAACATACAGTCCTTTAGAGCAGCCAACTATATGTAAAAGTTGCATGTGTAACTCCAAAATATTAAAGGCCAAAGACTTTCGCTTATCAACCATAGATCGCTTTGGAACCACTTTGTGTCACAACCATACTGTTTGTTTTAGAACCAGCTTTATAGTGTCACAAGCAATCTTTTGGGGTGCACGGAGGACATCCGTCCTTTTGGGGTGTACGGAGGACATCCGTCCTTTTGGGGTGTACGGAGGACATCCGTCCCTTTGGTGTGCTCGGAGGACATCCGTCCTTTTGGTGTGCTCGGAGGACATCCGTCCTTTTGGTGTGTACGGAGGACACCCATCCTATTGGTGTGTACGGAGGACATCCATCCTATTGGTGTGTACGGAGGACATCCATCCTATTGGTGTGTACGGAGGACATCCATCCTATTGGTGTGTACGGAGGACATCCATCCTATTGATGTGTACATAGAACATTGCTATGCGCAAATCTCTGCAATACCGGCACCTTTCAAAGTTTAACCCTTTCAGTAATGCTGCAAATAGCTGCTGACATAAAACATTAGGAAAGGCACATGTATTGCATAGGTCTATTCAATGGGGAAGATTTACTAAAACGGGAGAGCTTGGGATCTGGTGCAGCTGTGCATGGTAGCCAATCAGCTTCTAACTTCAGCTTGTTCTATTAAGTTTTGACAATAAAACCTGGAAGCGGATTGGTTTCTGTGCAGAGCTGCACCAGATTTTGCACTCTCCAGTTTTAGTAAATCTCCTCTATTCTGTTTTTTGCACAAAATAAAATGTAAAAGGTTGGATCACCGTACAGAAAGTGGCTGGGTTTCCCCCTACACCTTCCACAACATCCCATACTCACCCTCTCCCCGTTGCTGATTAGGGTCTTGTCCCAGAGATTGACTTGTGTGGCTTGTTGCAGGAAATGCTTCTCTTGATCCTCAAGCTCTAAACTCCATTTATTAATGAGGTTTTCCAGTTGCACGTAGGTCATTACGGCAGGTGCACTAAACAGGAGAGAAATCACAGAAAGCATTGACTAAAACTTTTTTTTTTCTTTCCTTTCAAGATTTTTTGTTTGTTTTTATCCTTTCGAATACATTGTGAGTGCAGCCCACATACCTTCCATATATACACATAAAGCACAATACATTTGCCCTGGGATGTTATATATGAGGCGCATCACAAACAACCAATACATAACTAACATACATGATTACGGCTTTATAAAACAGATGAGATTCATATTTATCAATCAATAAGGCAGCAATCATGTATATTAGTTATTGTTAGTTTTGCGACTCACTTACAAAAAACACAATACATTTACCTTGGGACTTTTTGTATGAGGCGCATCACAACCAACCAATACATAACTAATATACATAATTACTGATTTATAGATCAATAGATACAAATCTCATTATGTATTGGTTGGTTGTGATGCACCTCATACAAAAAGTCTCAAGGTAAATGTATTGTGTTTTTTGTAAGTGAGTCGCAAAACTAACAATAACTAATATACATGATTGCTGCCTTATTGATTGATAAATACAAATCTCATTATCTGTTGATTTACAAAGCAGTAATCCTGTAGATTAGTAAAGGTTTGTGATGCGCCTCATATAAAAAGTCCAAGGGTAAATGTATTGTGTTTTTTTGTATATGTTTATGTAGGGATGACCCTTACTAGGAAGAGAGCTGTTCGAAAAGAACAGAGAGCCTCCCCATGGCCGCAGTCTGTGCCGGTGCGCAATGACTTTGCGCGCCGTAGCTCCACCCTATGCGTTTCGTCACTAGGACACAACCCTGACAAAACACATAGGGGTGAGATATGGCGTGTGATGCCAATGCACACCGGGATGGAGACACAAATGACTTGTTAAGGTTTCATATTCAGTTTGTCAATGTAAGCGCAATACTTTAAACTTATTTGGATTTTAAATGTAGTAAACCATAAGTAGGCTCTCTGTTCTTTTCTAATACACATGACATTCTGGAGAGGACTGCGAGCATAACCATAGTATTGGATCCTGAAGTGACGCCTTTGGAAAGTTTTTATCTCAATCTTGCCTGGAGCTGGTTTACTGCGCTATTTGGCTGCTTGAAAAGGTAACCAAATCTTTGGTAAGAGGCTGCGTGATTGGAGTGTTGGTGGAGGATTCATCTGTACACCCTTTCATCACACAGCTACTCTATGCCTATTTGTTTAGATTAACTGCATCCTCCTTTTGAGATTCCATGTTTTGAGTAACTTTAATTTCACATGTGATGACAAGTTATTAACCAGTTGCCGACCGCCCGCCGTGGATTGACAGCTGCAAATTTGCTTTATTTGTGAGCGCGCGCTCACTGTGTAGAGAGGGAGCGGGCAGGATGGACTCGATGTCCGCCGTCTACCCACGATTGCTCCCCTCGCAGTGACAGACGGGGATCTGTGTATGTAAACAACGGATCTCCATTCTGACAGGGGAGAGGAGTGTGATCGCATGTTTCCTGTATATGGGAGCAATGATCTCTCTCCTCTAGTCAGCCCAGCCCCCACACAGTTAGAAACACAAAGCAGGGAACACAGTTTACCCTTTGATCACATTTTCTTAGCACGGATCGCTGTATAAATGACAATGGTCCCAAAAAAGTGTCCGACATGTTTGCCGCAATGTTGCAGTCCCACTAAAAATCGCACATCGCCGCCATTACTAAAAAAAAAATAAAATAAAATAAAAATCCCATAAATGAACACTCATTTTTGCAAACGCGGCAACTTTTGCACAAACCAATCAATATACGCCGACTGCAATTTTTTTTAACAAAAAATATGAAGAAATATATATATCGGCCAAAACTGATGAATACATTTTTTTTTATATATATATATTTTTTTCGGATATGCATTTTAGCAAAAAGCAAGAAATAGTTTTTCTTTTCAATTTGTCACTTTTTTTGATAATAGCGGTGATCAGAAACGACGCAGAGGTGATCAAATACCACCAAAAGAAAGCTCCATTTGTGGGGAAAAAGGACGCAAATTTTGTTTGGGTACAACGTCGCACGACCGCTCAATTGTCAGTTAAAGCGACGCAGTGCCGAATCGCTAAAAGTGCTCTGGTCCTAAAGGGGGAAATCCTTCTGGGGCTGAAGTGGTTAAAGTGATAGCGCTGCATTTTTATTCTACAAGGTGTAAGACGTGCCTTCATGTTCATAGAATGAAATGGTTTACATTGTGCTTACCTAACATTGGAACTAGGAATGGTGCTGGAAGCAATGGTCTGCGCTACTGAAGTAGTAGGGAGCTTTGCGTTTAAGGATGCTGTAAAAATAAAAAAAATAAAAAATGAATTAGTTTGTACGTCACTCCAATTAGCTCTTGGAGATGTCATTAGTCTAGGGCAGGGGTGTCAAACTTGATTTCATCGTGGGCCGTATCAGCATTATGGTTGCCCTGAAAGGGCCGGTTGTATAGGTAAGACTAGATGTCCAGAGCACCACCTCCCCTTACATCAGATGCCAAGAGCCCCCCACAATGGGGGCAGACTTGGGAGCAGAACAAGCAGGGTCTAGAGGAGGATCACAGGAGAGCTGGAGTCTTCTGAATGCTGAGACCAGGGAAGGTGAAGATGAGGGGGTGCTGAAGCTGCACAGAGGATAGCAGG
Source organism: Glandirana rugosa (assembly GCA_018402905.1). Classification (NCBI taxonomy): domain Eukaryota; kingdom Metazoa; phylum Chordata; class Amphibia; order Anura; family Ranidae; genus Glandirana; species Glandirana rugosa. The sequence goes on along the minus strand of BLSH010221319.1, from coordinate 8,110 downwards.
ATCTGAAGGAGTTCTGTCTTCCACTCTGTGGCCGACTGTTGAGACAGGGGGTGGTGGAGATGAGGGGAGTGCTGCAGCTAAGGTGTGAGGGCCACATGAAACGACCCGGAGGGCCGGATTTGGCCCCCGGGCCTTGTGTTTGACACCTGTGGTCTAGGGGTTCACATACTTTTTCCACCTGCACTGTGAATGTTTACTTGGTGTGTTCAATAAAAACATGGTAACATTTAATTCTTTGTGTGTTATTAGTTTAAGTAGACTGTGATTGTCTATTGTTGTGACTTAGATGAAGATCAGATCACATTTTATGACCAATTTGTACAGAAATCCATATCATTCCAAAGGGTTCACATACTTTTTCTGGCAGTTGTATATGCCAAGAAGTACAAAAATTACTAGCCATAGAGTTCTTGTGACTGTAAGTGTACCAGAATACGGATCGTGTACTTGAACACAATAAAACAGCGGCTCAACTGGAACCCGTTCCACAACCCCCAGCTCAGCACCTCCCCAACATGGCGTGAGCATGCTTTTCCAAAATCCGGATATAATAAACTTCTTCCAGTAACTACAGTATACCTGAGGTATATAGCTTAGAGAATAACATGTTTCAGTACAAATTGACAGAGCATACCCGTAAAACCACTGTAACACAAAAAATCTTTCTAAGGGGGCGACTTCTCCACTGATCAGAGCTTGGAGGGCAAGCGCCATAAAGGCAGAGCTATAGTGAAGTTGCTCATGTGGAGGCCGCCAACCAAAGCAAACTAAAATTAGTATATAAAAAGTACCATCCAGAAATACCTTCCCCGGGTCATTGGGCAAACACACAGGATTTACGTTAAAACGGATGTATTGTGTTCATTTTCACAGTTCGGGGTGCAACTTTTCAGCTAACCTTATTTTATTCCTTGGCACAACCAGTGCTCATATGTGGGGAGTAGGAAACATAGCGTAGCAAATGGGTTCCGTTCGGTCACACCGGGAATACTAACAGTCAAAGTTCCTCTTATGTGCCCCTTCCACCGTAGTCCATGCTTGAGATACAGGGATGATAAGAACTATTCGCTTCAATAGTGCAATACTCACGCCACCAGTCCCAGGATAAAAGATAGGGTACGGAGTTATGCCAGTCCATCCAGCCAGGATGAGGCCGTCTCAGCGTCTTCAAAGAACTGTATGCGGCCTTCACTCTCCACTATCAGTCTAGAGGGGAACAACATGGAGTATTTTGCGCGTTTAGCACGCATCCTTCGCTTGACCTCCTGAAAGCGGGGTCTCTGCTTCTGGACTTCACCGGAGAAGTCAGGGAACACAGCCAGGTGCACGTTGGTGTAGGGAATATTGCCTTTTTCTCTGGTGAACCGCAGGATCTTGTCACGGTCACGAAAATGTAGAAATTAAGCGATGAGCGTACGCAGTGGTGCTCCAACTAGCGGTGGGCGCCCAGGGATCCGGTGAGCCCGCTCCACCGCAAACATGCCATAGGCCGCTATCAGTAGCTTTTCCAGAAACTCAGCTGCGCCCGCGCCCTCAGCTTTCTCCAGGAGCCCTACGAATCGGAGGTTGCACCTCCTAAGGCGATTTTCCATGTCGTCCTGCTTTGTCGCTAGCTGCTGCAGATGGCGTTGCAAGTCATCCGTGGTATGTTGAAGGGGGTGTAGTATATCTTCCGCTGCTCCTATGCGCGTCTCCGTCTCTTTTACCCTGTCCTTCAGCTTAGAGATATCTTGGCGAACATGGGAAATCTCAATCTTCATTTCGTTTATCTTTTCTGTGAGCGTGCTCTGACAGAGGGATACCGCCTCCAAGATCTTTTCCGTGTCAGCCGCGGTCCGCTCTGTGTCCGTGGAGTTCCCGACGCCATCTTTGGCCTGCTCCTGGTGGCGGAATTTAGCCAGTTGATTGGTGATCTCTGCACCCTTTTTCGGCGGGGACATGTTCTCTAGCAGTCTTGGTACGAGTGAGACCCGGTTAGGCTGCTGGAACCAGATGAAAAACCCCCAGGATATTTGGTACAAGAGTGCGGGTTCGCGGAGCTCTCCCTATGTGCGACCTACTCCATCACGCTGCAGGCCACGCCCCCCTAAATCAAGCCTTTTTACTAGTGATTTAAATCAAATCCACCCTGATAATGACCCTAAAATCCTAACCAAACTTCTTACCAACAGGCTCCACCCCTTGTTGCCCTCTGTCATTGATTCGGATCAGACGGGATTTATGGCACACAAATCCACAGACATTAACCTACACAGACTACACACACATATCCATGCCAAGCACGATAATCAGGGCTCTAGATGGACTGCCTCCCTAGACATTGAGAAGGCATTCTACACAGTGGAGTGGCAATTCCTGTGGGAGACACTGCAGAGAATGGGGTTTCCTCTAGTTTTTATTAACTGGATTCCAAATAATACATCACTCTCCATCAGCTGCCATTCGTTTGGCGGGGGGGGGGGGGGGTCTACTGTCCCCCTCCTTTGGGCTGTCTAGGGGCACCCAGCAGGGCTGCCCTCTTCCTCCCGGCCCTTTTTGCCATAGCAACGGAACCTGTGGCTAAAGCTCTTCGGGTTTCACCTCTCATTAAAGGTCTGAGATTGGCGTGGCTGGAGGAGAGGGTAGCCCTGTACCCAGACCATCTCCTGTTATTTCTAAAGGACGCTGGTCCCTTTTTGCAGGGCACATTACAGGTTTTGAACGCCTTTTCAGAGGTGACAGGTCTCAGGGTTAACTGGTCCAAGTCCCTGTTTGATCCTGCTGCTAAAATCGACCCGCTACCAGATAGACTGTAATGGGTGGTGCAGTTTACCTACCTTGGAGTTAAAATCTCACATGGTGCCACTAGTTACATCCCACACAATCTGAATCCAATTGTCAGGGAGGCAAGAAGTAAACTGAAAGCATGGGAGAACCTTCCTCACTCCCTTTAGGGATGTATTAATCTCATCAAGATGAAGATTCTCCCCAAATGTAATTATCTGTTCCGCAACTCCCCGCAATGGATCCCCAAATCATTTTTTTTTTTACACAACTACATGGTATATTTTCCTCTTTTCTATGGGGCTCCCCCCCCCCCCCCCCCCATTTTATGCTCTCTACATTAAATGAGGCCCATGTCCCAGGGTGGCCCAACGCTACCTAACTGCCATAAATATTTCATAGCCACGCAGCTGGTTACCGCCACCTGGTGGCTGAACCCAGACCTGTCTAATCAATCCACAATACTAGAAGCTGCGCTGCTGCTTTCTGGGGAGGCACTAAAATGCTTACCAATTCGAGGCCCTCAAGCTCCTTATAAGCCAACATACTTGCGACTCTTTGAGCCTGGAAGGTGGGCCTCGTTTGCGAGAAATACTGTAAATCTGCCGTTAATCCAAATTGTCCTCTATGGAATAATCCAACATTACCCCATTTTTTTAAGCTTCCCAAACCCATAGTCTGGACCAAATTCAATGTTAAACTGGTGAAAAATGTCACAACGGGCCTTTCACTAGATCCTTTTGATCCAAGGGTGAATAAAATCAATGATTTAAAACATTTTAAACCACCTACTCAATGGGCAAAAACCCACTTAAAGCAGAGGTCCACCACCGTCCCTTTGAAAGTTAAAAGTCAGCAGCTACAAAATACAGTAGCCACTGACTTTTAACTTTAGGACACTTATCTGTCCTGGAGTCCAACGATGTCGGCACCACCCACCTATCTTCGGATTGACTGGTCAGGTGCTGCCGCGGCCATTGTTACTAAGGGAGCCCAGCAGTGTAGCCTTTCGGCTTCAAGGCCAGGCCCCTATGGCACATGCGCAAAGAACGCTGCGCTCTTTCACTGGCCAGCAGAAGAGGAGGGAAGACTAGGGGGACCAAGCTGCTGACGTAATTCACCGTGGCCCGGTCTCCCGGAGGTGGGGACAGGTATTCTCGCCCCCCTCCCCCCCCAAAAGGTGCCAAATGTGGCACTGGGAGGGAATCCGACAAGCGGAATTTCCAATTGTGGGTGGTACTCTGCTTTAAAGTGGTACTAAAGGCAGAAGGTGTATTCTATGCATGAAGAAAAAGAAGAAAACCTGTGTGCAGCAGTTCCCCTCAGCCCTCCCAATACTTACCTGAGCCCCATCTCTATCCAGCGATGTTGTGCAAGAGACTCGGCTGTCCAGGACTCTCCCTCCTGATAGGCTGAGACACAGCAGCGGCACCATTGGCTCCTGCTGCTGTCAAAGTCAGTTAGCCAAGCAGGAGAGAGAGGAGGTAGGGCTGAACCGCAGCTCCATGTCCGAATGGACACAAAGAGCTGCAGCTCGGCTCAGATGCCCCCATAGCAGGAGGGAGGGGCCAGGATGGCCGAAGAGGGACCTGAGAAGAGGAGGACCTAAAACCTTATCCATATGGAAGGACCACAAAAAAAAAAAAAAAAGCATATAGTGTATTTTTAGCAAACATGTAATCGCCCTGTGCAAGAAAATAACCAAGCAGCTTGATAGATACAACGGGTAGTCACATACCTGAAGCAGTTGTGGAGCTGAGTGAAAAAAGTGATGGCGCAGAGGTTGCAAGAAGAGAACTGATAGCCGAAGCGCTGGATGTAGATCCTGCTGTTGATGCTAAAAAATAGTAAGAAAATAAAACAAGCATACCATAAAACAAAAATTGTTAAAAAAAAACAAAAACACAATGCTCCTGCTATGAGCTCCTGTCAATCAATAAAGGCCAGCAAGGGCAGCATCAGCCAGACCACTGAACTACAGCCATGGCAGACATAGGCATGGCGGGTGGTCCTGTAGCATGAATTAGAAGCTGGAGTGCAAACCGACCACACCAACCTGAATCTGTTTCTATGCTTGTGCGACCCTCATGAAAACATTAAAGGCTACATTTACCAAGAACTATATGAATAACTAGGGTTGCACCAATACCATTTTTACCACTGATATTTTCAGTCAAGTACTCGTCAATACTGCGTACCGATACTTTGCGGTGCGATTTGTATCAATACAAAAAAAATTGGCGCAAATCGCACTGCAAAGAATCACATGTGATTTGAAGAGGAATGTGGTGCAATTCCTGTCCAAGTCGCTTTCAATTTCTGTGTGTGTGTGCAGAAAGGGAAAAGTGCCATCTAGTGGGTAGTCTGAAAAAAAGTTAGAACCCACAGTACATATCTGGCCACATGCAAAAAAAACAGCTGTCCCGGTCCGCCAATGATAGAAAATCAGAGTCGCTGGAGGTGCTCACAGGGCCGGAGGAGAAGTTCTGGGACCCCTAGGTAGGTATAGGGTGAAAGTGATGTCAGCTTGGGGGCCGACTGCCTCTACATCTCCTCCAGCGATGTGACCTCCAGCGGCCCCGATTTGCCATCATCGGACCAGGACACCTATGTAGATTATTTTGAATGTGGCCAGATATGTACTGTGAGTTCTAGATCGCGCTTTAACCTTTACACACACAGGAGCAGTGGGGGAAATTGAATGCAATTCTTTGCAGTTCGAATTGCATCCATTCATTTTATATTGACGCAAATAGCCCAGCACAGTATCAGTTTCGGTAATGGGAGCATTTGGGCGAGTACTGATACTCGCCCAATGCTTGGCATCAGTGCATCCCTATGAATAACACAACACATATGAGGAGGTAACATACAATTTGAAGTCTAATTGACTTGTAAAGGGAAAATGTTCCGTATACATATAGTGTGCAGTAAAAGGTACAACTCTCGACAACCACTTTAACCTACAGGTAAGCCTATAATAAGGCTTACCTGTAGGTGCCCTGGATATCTCCTAAACTTGTACGGTTTAGGAGATATACAGTGTATATGCATGTGCCGACGACTGGGCCGTTTCTTCATGAAGTGTGCCGTAAATGATGGCTCCAGTGCGCATGCGCGGGAGTGACGTCAGCGCGGCTCAAGCCAATTACAGCGCTGGAGTCTGAGATGTGACTGGCCGGAGCCCGCAATCCCGGAAGACGACACATGACGCCGGTTACAATGGTGCTCAGGGACCGCTGCAACATCGTTGATCTAAGGTAAGCATTTCATAATGAGCTAGTATGCGATGCTGCATACTAGCTCATTATGCCTTCGTCTTCCAGGAGTTTTGTTTTTTTATTCCCTTGACAACCACTTTAATATCTTACACAGTAACTGTGTAAAGTACCCTCAACAGGGGTAGAAAATCCTGTCCCACACAAGGTGCTGCACTCCCCAAGCGAGAACAACAGACTTTTTATGGTGGTCTGACAAGCAGGTCAGCAGGAGGTAGCAGAGAAACACCAGGACATTGATCTTACCACTAAAGAGGTGTACAGGGAAGGGGGCGAGAAGCCTGCCAGCACAAGTCTGACCACTGGAGGACAGGCAGGGTTGTTTCTTCAAAGTGCAATACAAAGAATAAAAAACTGACCACACTGGGATGGATGTGCTTCCATTCCTAGTGTGGTCAGATTAAAATAGGAAAGCAGGGGACTGGCAGGATCACCAGGGATTTCACATTAAGGAAGCAATGCAAAGAGAACAGGATACCTTCTCATACAAGTACATAGTAACACAGAGGCAATGCAGGAATATGAAATATTGGGGTAATATACACTTTAGTAGAAGTGAGGGACCTGTCATATACAATCATCTAGAGTGCCGACTAGGTCTACCCTCCCCCCTCTTTGTCCATTCACAGGTGCTGTACTGTAGCCATCTATGAATGTAGGAGGTGGCCCTTTCATTCATTTATACATGGGTGTGTGTCTAGGACAGGTACTTGGCTCTATTAACACCACAGTGGAAGTTTACAGCGGCAAGAAGGAAGAGGATTGAAGATTTCAACTAAAGCAGGAGCCAGCAGCACAAGGGAAACATCACATTGACTAAGTAATGTCCCTTGTGCCAATTTCTACTTTTGACTAAACTTAGGCTAATGCAGTGCAAGAGACCCCACAATGCATTCAAATCACATTGACCTTGCGATCTGCAGCGGATGTCAGTGCAATCTTAATGACACCCCAAACGCAGGTTGCAAATGCAGTGTTTGCTTGCACCAGATTGCATTGTATAAAAAGTACCATGTGATCTGGTTGCAGTGTGGTTCCAAAATTGGTGCACGCATGACGTGGTGCGATTTGAGGCCGTTAAAAATGAATGGGCTCACATCACACTGCACTGAATTCAATGTGAATTAAAACAGGAATGCTTCCAACGCTATATTTCCAATGCACACGTTCCTGTAGAAATGGCTGTGCGTATAAGTGTGCGCTGAAGCGACCACCACCTGGAACCTTGTCAAGTCAGAGCGAAAGAATGTCACCAACCCAAGGATCTCTAGGAATGGGTCCTAGGCGTTAATCAGCGATCACATCGTTGCGGCAGATTGCAACGTTTTGGAGTCACACAGGACCCCCTTCATCAGGCATGTCACCAAAGGCCACATGCCTGATGAAGGGGTCCTGTGTGACTCCGAAACGTTGCATTCTGCTGTATTGATGTGATCGCTGATCTATGCCTAGGACCCATTCTTAGGGATCCTTGGTGTGCTGGTGACATTTTTACTTTGAACAGGAATGCGGTGCGGTTCCTGTGTGATTTACATGCAGTTCATTGTGTACAATCACTTTAAGCCTTGATTCAAAGTTTAGTTTTTTCCTATAAAAATAACAAACCTGTTATACTTACCTGCTCTATTGCAGTGGATTTGCACAGAGCAGTCCAGATCCTCCAGGTCTCTCCCTCTTGTTCAGTGCCCCCACAGCAAGCAGCTTGCTATGGGGGCACCCGAGCCGAGTCACAGCTCTGTGTGTCCATTCAGACACGGAGCCCCGACCCGGCCCCCTCTCTCCCCTGATTGGCTAGCTGACTGATTGACAGCAGAGGCAGCCAATGGCACTGCTGCTGTGTCTCAGCTAATCAGGAGGGAGAATCTCGGACGGCTGGGACACTCGTGGACATTGCTGGACAGAGAGGGGCCTCAGGTAAGTGTTAGGGGTGCTGGGGAGGCTGCTGCACACAGAAGGCTTTTTATCTTAATGCATAAAGGTAAAAAACCTTCTGCCTTTACAACCCCTTTAAGGCTTACTAGTTATGAGAAGGAGGAGACATGTCACACCGCTGTTAAATAAATAAAGGT
>BLSH010221292.1:120004-132094 GCA_018402905.1 Glandirana rugosa | reverse complement strand
GGCTGGGTGGGTGGCTGGGTGATGATCGATGGGTGGGTGGTGGAAGGCTGGGTGATTAGTGTTGGCAACAGTCACTAGGCAGCGCTGTGGGCATTACACATTGCCCACAGCATTGCAGCACCTCCTCTCTCCCCCCTCTCTCCTCTCGCAATGCACCGATCGGTGCGGAGAGGAGAGAAAAGCCGGCGCTTCCGCTGGCTTGTTTACATGTGATCACGCCGTCATTTGACGGTGCGATCACGTGGTGAAAGGCCGCTCACAGCGGCCATTCACCACGATCCGTGATCAGTCGGGTCCCCCGGACCCGACGGTCACGGATGTTCCCGTGTGCGCGCCCCAGGGGGCGCGCGGGAAGCGCGATTCTGGGAGGACGTCAATAGACGTCCTCCCAGAATTAAGCAACCGCTCTGTAGACGTCAATTGTCTATAGGGCGGTTGTTAAGTGGTTAACGTGATTGGGTATGCAAAATGAACACAGGGTCACCTTGTGTACCAACATTCCCTTTGCAATGTAGGCATTCATTTTGCAATGAACAGCCTCTACTATGTTACCAAATCAATTAGTTAGAGTTCCTGATTTGGATGCTTGTTCTAAGTTAGTGACTCAAAGGGATTGGTTTACTAAATGCAAATAGGCTGTTCAATTTGAAAGGGAATTTGGGCTTTGCAAGATAATTTTTTCTTAGATTAGTGAATGAGGTAAGTTCTGCTCACTTCCATGATCCAGTCATGTGTAACCAAATATACAGTTTTTTTTCTTGCACATAATTGGGCATTTTCTGCAAAGTGAATTTTCACCACATTGATTAAGCTAAGGAAGTATTCCCTTGAAGGCACACTTTCCCTTTCAAATTAAACAGGCCACCTGCCTTTCTTAAATCAACCACAAAGTATTTAAAACTTAAACTTTAAGTTTAAGTCAGCTAAATACATTCCAAGTGTATCAAAACAAAAGGTGTTCTAAGACACAAGAATCTGCTGCCTTGCACCAGCAAGTAATGTTGTCACCATCCTACACAGGGGTGTGTGAATCTCAGGAGTGGTGGAAATAATTTAACTATGTGGTAGGTAAAATTGTTAATGAACAGCATATATTTCAACTATGCATTTAGCTCGAATTTTGCTTAAAATGTTTACAGTTCAACTCCATGTTTTCTCAACCATCCAGCCCTCATCATCCTCTCCTTTCCTGAAGCTCTCCTCTCACTATACATGAAAAACACATACAGAAAACAAACTTTGATTCCAAATGTCTTCCAATCAGTCACTTGGTGAGCAGAGTCCTTCCATTTTTTTATCTGCCATCAAAAGCCCTTACAGATAAGTGTCCTGCACTACACTGTGAGCCCACACTAAAGGCCCGTACACATAATGCAAATTTCGGACGGGAATTTCCGTTTGATGGCCTGTCATTCAAAATGCTTACCGTTAATATGCTCCTTTCAACAGCCGCTTTTGATTTTTCGTCAGAAAAAAACTGGATGTGCAGACTAGTAAATTTTTGTCATAGGACAACCCAACATCAGATTTTCGTTTCGGTAGTATGGTTTTCATACGAAAAGAATTGTACAACCTGAAGGTGCATGTGCCGAGCCCTCGGAGATGGCCACCTAGCTCCGGAGCTCCGTACCACTCTGGCCATTCGCTACACTATACCACAGGCAGATAGAGTGGAACAATCCTACAAGTTCCCCCCAAGGATAGAGGAGAGTTCAGGGCACCTACTGATGTCCAAAGGGGGAGCAAGAAGGGACCTATCTTACCAGCTTAACACTGATCCCATACCACAGGAACTCTCCAGGATGGTGCACAACGCACACCAAGAGGTAACAGCGGAGGAAGAGCACATGGAGGCAGGCTCTGAGTCCCTTCAGCAGCAGAACCCAGCTCACAGTCCCTCTACAGTGAGTATTCCAGGAACCCTCACTCCCGCTTCAGCGGGCACAGAATTTCTCATAGAGAGAATGCTGGAAGACTTGACATTACCCCCTATGGGAGATCTGAACAGCACCCCAGCACCGCAGCCCGGGCATACTCTCCCTGCATTGACTCTCCCCACTGATATTAACTCTCTTATGGCCTCTTCTCTAAAATGCTAGCCAGGGGACTGCCCCAAACAGCCTTGCAGATTACATCAACCCTGCAAGCAGATATTCATAACCTAGACTCCAGAATAGAGCATATTGAACAAAAGACAAAAATCTCAAAACCTTGGGAACCATAAAGTTAATAGTGGCCATAGGCTGGAGTGGTAGTCATGCTCCTCTGTCTGCCTTGGTGTTAGGGTTTTACCTTAATTACTGAGGCAGACCTAGTCTCACTTCTCAGTGGGCCTTATCAAAAACCTCTTTGTGGTAGTGGGAAGAGGCTGGTCCCGTCCCACTTCTTCCACACCGTTGATATCCAAGTTATGGTCATCACACTGCCTTTTTTCCTTCTCCCTGACCCGTTTCCTTCCCTCTACCCATTCTCATTCCTTTTATCTCTTTTTTTAATTTTCAGACCTTGAGGAATAAATCTCCAGGCCCGGGCTACCTCCTCCCTTTTCAAAACCATTCAGATCCTGTGCCCATGGTAGTCTGCTTTGGCTGGAAAGGTAAGTCTCTGCCAGTTGATGATAGATGACATACCTCTGATCCATAATGCCCCACAGTAATGTAGTATTCCCCATGAAGATGGCAACCCATAATGTGCAGGGCTTAAACTCCCCTTTCGACGCAAAATATTTCAGATGTATCACTTAGATGTCCTAATGCTACAAGAGACACACTTTCCCAAAAGCTATAAACCCCCCATGTTCATCACAAATTTCCACAGTTCTATTTATCAAATGCGGATGATAAAACTAAAAGAGTAGGAATATTTTTTTGCTAAACACATTGCTTTCTCCCTGACCAAAGAAATAAATGACCCCAAGGGCAGATATTTACCCTTAACAGGCTTAATTGACAGTTCTGACTACACCTTTCTCTCTTACTATGCACCAAATCGAAAGCAATAATAAAAACCCTCTTCCCTCACTTCTCAGGCATGGTAATCATGGAAGGCGACTCTAATCTCAGTTTGGACTAAACTCTAGATCAGTGGTTCTCAACTCCGGTCCTCGGGACCCCTCAACAGGCCAGGTTTGCAGGATAACTGAAATGCATCACAGGTGATATAATTTGCTGCTCAGTGATTGCAGTATTCTTGTCTGCATCTCCCCAAGGTAATACTTAAAATCTGGCCTGTTGGTGGGTCCCGAGGACCGGAGTTGAAGCCACTGCTCTAGATGAATCAACAACCGGTCACTCTCGGTTGTTATGTCCCCCAAAATTCAGCACCCGCATAGCTAAGCTACTCCATTCTTTTGGCCTGGTAGATGTCTGGAAGGAATTAAACCCTTCAGGAAGGGATTATACACACTAGTCTGCCCCCCACCAATCCTTCTCCAGGATAGATCATATCCTCGTATCAGCTCCAGCCTTACCCCATGTTTCCAAATCTATGATCAGAGACTCCTCACTGTCTGACCATGCATTGGTCCTGATACACATTATTAAACCTCAAGGCAACAATGGCCCCTACCATTGGTGCGTCAACGAAGCACTGTTAAGCGACCATATCCAAGTAACAATTCTGACCAAAGAGCTCAAACTCTTTTGCAGACTAACGATACTGGAGACATTTCACCCGCAACCCTTTGGGCCTCCCACAAGGCAGTTTTGATGGGGAAGTTGATACAGATTTGCGCGCAGCATAAACGGCTTAAAAAAGTTGTAATTGCTAATCTTCAACAGGATTTCCTAAAGCTATCTAAAAAGCATAAGAGAAACCCTACAGCAGAATCCCTAGCACTAAGGGAATCGCCACGGTAATCTCTCAACCTAGCTCTTACCACCCAAGTGGAAAAAGATTTGCAAAGATCAAATGTCAGACACTATCTGATGAAGGACAAAATAGGCTGCTGACATGCTGCCAAGTTGACCCCCAAGTTTAGGCTCTTCTCCTTTCCCAAGATACACTCTTATTCAGGCTCGCTAACTCAAAACCTTGAAACCATCATGGCCACATTTTATTCAACGCTATATAAAACTGATCTCCAGACATCCCCGAATCATTAAAGACCTTCCTAAATGGAATTGAGATCCAAGCACTGTACAGAATTAGAAGAACCCATTTTAGAATCGGAAGTCTTAGAAGTTATTAAGAACCTCAAAAACTGCTCTTCTCCTGGACCAGACGGGTTTTCGGTTCACTACTATAAGACTTTTGCACAGGCTCTGGCCCCATATCTAACGAGACTCTTCAACTCTCTCCAGAATGGTTCCAAGATCGATGCTGACTCTCACACAGCTTATATATCGTCACCCCCAAACCGGGCAAAGATCTCTCTGAGGTCAGTAATTATAGACCAATATCATTGATCATCAACGACCTAAAAATTCTAGCTAACAGACTCTCAGCATTTATTGCCCGATATATGTGGGATTCATTTCAAGGAAACAGGGGCCAGACCAAATTTGAAGAGTCATCAATGTCATCTCTTTATTACATTCTGACTGGGATGGGGGACCCACTCAGGAGGGCTTTTTGCTGTATATAGATTTGCAAAAGGCTTTCTATACTGTAGAGAGGTCCTTCCTGTTTGAAGTCCTTTCTAGATGGGGTTTTAGACCCCACTTTATGGGAATCCTTAGCACACTTTATTCCAACCCTAGTGCACGCGTTCAGTTACAGGGTTGCTACTCTGAACCATTCTCGATCTCTAAGAGCAGCAGACAGGGGTGTCCATTGTCATCCTTGATATTCGCCATAGCAATGGAGACCTTGGCTATTGGCTTAAGGATCCGGACATACACGGAGTTCAATGTGGCTTGGAGATCCACAAATGAGCTTTATTTGCTGATGATTTGATTTTTGTCACTTCTCCGCTTATTTCCACTCCCAATATTCTGACCCTACTTAAGAACTTTTGAAAGGTCTCCGGGTTACAAGTTAACCTTTCCAAATCTATAGCTTTGACTGTCTCTACCCCAGTCTCTTTACTAGATAGACTGAAAACACACTTTCCCTACAGTTGGTGCTCAAACCATCTTCCCTATCTGGGGGTCAACTTGACAGCAGATGTGAGTAAGCTCTACCAAGCTAACTATGCCACAACTTCTAAGAAACTGCGCTCTGATTTAGACACATAGTCTAGATGCAATCTTTTTTGGATAAGCAGAGTCAACTCTGAAAAAATGACACTATTACCTCACTTACTTTATCTTTTCAGGTCCCTACCCACCCCTATATCAAAAGTGCAGCTAAATAAATTCCAATCTAAAGTTATCAAATACATTTGGGGCTCCAGAGGTTACTGTGGCCCAAGGAATGTTCTTTTTGGATGGAGGACCCAAGGGGAAATTGGGTCTTCTTAACCTCTGGAAATATTACCAGGCAGCACAACTGGCCCAAATAGTATATGCTTGGGGTTCCAAACCAGATTGGGTTATACGATTGATTACCTCCTTTGGTCACCATCTAAAAATAGACCTCCCATTCTAGCACCTACTCTTTCACATTCCATAGCATTATGTAATACTCTCCACTCCCACCCAGCTCTTACAACTGATTTTTGACCTCTCTCCCACCTCTTCCATAACCCCCAGTTTCAACAGGGAATTAACATAAAAGCTTTTCAGTTTTGGCTGAACAAAGGCCTATTTAGGATAGGTCATTTTCTCTCCACAGCTGGTCCTTTATCTTTAAGCTACTGCCGTAATAAGCTAGAAATGCCCCAATCTGAAATGTTCAGATTACGTCAGATTCACCATTTTTTACATTCCAGATGGAAGAATAGATCAAGCCCACCAAAAGTCACCCCCTATGAGCACTGGTGTTTGGAGGTTGTGGATCAGAGGGGGAGCATTTCCATAATTTATTCCTCATTGGCAGAGATGTCTGAAAAGCCTAGGTATGCTATCTCATGGGAAAAGGATCTAAACTTCAAATGGTCAGTAGACACCTGGCATCTTTGCTTCACATGTTCATTCAAAGGTATCGTAAATACCTCCCTGGTCGAAGCTAAACTTTTAACAAGATGGTACTTGGTACCTTCTAGGTTAGCTCAAATTTACTCAACAGCTTCCCCCCTTTGCTTCAGAGGATGTGGCCATATAGGAGACCACACACACATCTGGTGGTTTTGCCCCAGCATAAGGAGCTACTGGAACAAGATTTTTCATCTATTAAGAAAGCTAACAGGTGCGCAAATTCCAAAGTCTCCTCTGGTGGCTCTACTGAACCAAAGGGTGGAAAAAATCCCCAAATGCATGCAAAAACTGATCTTTTACATATTATTGGGAGCCAGGATCTCTATAGCCCGGGCCTGGAAACAACCAAGAGTTTTCTTCCTATTGACAAAAAGAAAAAAGTCTATCAGTATTCTACAAGATACTTCCCAGAAGTTTGATGCTATCTGGGAACCCTGGTTAAATTATCTAACTTCTTGTTCCAGGAAATAAAAACATATCCAAATACCATATTCTTCGATGCCCATCTCATTAGCTTTCATTAGCTTTCATACTTTCCCTACCTTTCCATCTCCTACCCCTCTCTTTCTCTCTTTATCCCCTTCCATCTTCTTTCCCTTCTTATACATTTTATACCCATTCCACAAATATCAACTTGGGTTTTCACACAATTAGCAGTATATTACTCGCCTTTGATTATCGACTATAGTATCTTTGTTGCATAAGAGCAAGAAATCAAACATTATAAATGTTACTGTGTTTTCAGCAAGTATGGAACAGATACCTGGTTTAACTATAGATTTGGAAAACCACTTCTGTACTTATTCTTACCCATACTTGGTTTCAATAAGTCTCACATTTATTTAATAGCCTGAGGATACTTCTCTACATATACGTCTTTTAAAGTTCGATAATCTTGAATCTAAGTTTCACCATTAACCTTCACTGTGTCTGCCTTACATACCACTTTCTATGTAACTGCAATGGCAAACAATATTTTTATATATGGAGTTGGATTATGCCGCCCCCTTTCCCAGACACAGTGTGATCCCCTTGGGGTGTCGGGAACTGGGAGCCTGTACATCTACCTACCTCCATTATTTGTATAAGTAAGCAATACCTTCAAGCCTACACTTTATAGTCTTAATAGTTGAAATTGCTATTGCTACACAGTGTTCTGCTTTCTATTTTACAATGTTCAGAATGTACCATTATGTCTTGCATGTCTTTTGAAAACTTAATAAAAATCATTGAAAATAAGAAAAAAAAAAAAAAAAGAATCGTGCAACCGAGACTATGCATGCTCAGAAACGGAAAAAAATGCAAAAATTTTCAAAACATTACATCGCTTCTGACATTGAGTTCGGTCGTAAGAAAATTTTTGTATCGTTAGTACGCTCTTCACTTTTTAATTTCCAATAGTTTTTATTAAAGAGTATGCATCAGTACATCAATAGTTTCATGCACAAATATCCAGAACTTAATCAATGACAACAATACCAGTAAACTTATCCATTTCAAGATCAAATGATGCATATATCTAATCTCATACTGATTCAAGACAAAGCTTTACCAGGTGATCTTAAAATGTACATAACTCCAAAATAACGCCTTCAATACGAAGGTTACTCAGACATATTCCAGTTCTATATAGACAATTAGCAGACTCTCAATAAACTGTGTCTAATAATAGACCTGAGAAGAGTTTAAAGATATGAAATCAAGCCTCTTGGCTTAAAGAGCCATGAGAGAACAGAAAGAGAGGTATAGAGAGAGGAAAGGAGAAGAAAAAAGAGAACGGAAAATAGAGAATTCTTCCGAGCCATTCAGCACAAATCCAGGTTACTACTTGTTATAATACCAGTAAGACCAGTTATCGTTAAACACAGTTACTTAATTGTTATTAAGGGCAATTGTACGTTCATATATATAGTGAGTATTAAGTATTAAGGAAAAATATTGCGCTATCCTGAAAATGTAAAAAGGAAAAAGGAAAAGTAAAGCGGCTGACACAACAAAACTTCCAATTTGTGCATAAAACGTGAACCAAAAAAGTGTAGCGCTAAAAGAAACACTGCATATATTGCAATGTAAAATCAATAGTGAATCTAAACAAAAATATTATAAGTCCAAACAAAATAATAATCGTGAATCTTCAACAATTGTGGAAAAGCTGCATCATGTGCTGTGCACTCCCACCAAGTGTGTAAAAGGTAGTCTTACCAACAATAAGAGGAAAATGCGCGTAGTATTATTCCCAAAGAGACATCCTCTAGACCTCGCCGTGTGGCTTCAATCCCACCGTCTGCCAGGAACTCCCCGAGGGTCCACAGCCGGATGCCAAACTCCAGTAACGGGTGTAACAATCTGTTGGGTGATTCAACCATCGACCAGGAACTCTTGCAGGTCTACAGCTAGGTCTCAGACTCCGGCACCACCGTGTACTACAGGTCTGGAGGATTGCAGGCATATTGTTGCACGGTGGTGCCGGAGTCTGAGACCTAGCTGTAGACCTGCAAGAGTTCCTGGTCGATGGTTGAATCACCCAACAGATTGTTACACCCGTTACTGGAGTTTGGCATCCGGCTGTGGACCCTCGGGGAGTTCCTGGCAGACGGTGGGATTGAAGCCACACGGCGAGGTCTAGAGGATGTCTCTTTGGGAATAATACTACGCGCATTTTCCTCTTATCGTTGGTAAGAGTACCTTTTACACACTTGGTGGGAGTGCACAGCACATGATGCAGATTTTCCACAATTGTTGAAGATTCACGATTATTATTTTGTTTGGACTTATAAAATTTTTGTTTAGATTCACTATTGATTTTACATTGCAATATATGCGGTGTTCATATAGTGAGTATTGACCCTGTGTATCACCTCATTTACTGATGGGGCCTCTGTAGACTTCCATCTTTTGGTTATGGTAAATCTGGCTGCTATTAGGATGTGTGCAATAATAGTTCTAAATTTATTTTGGAATGAATCAATATTGAGATTTAATAAGGCTAAATAAGAAGATGGGCTTGTGTATGATCCAGTTACTTTCGCAATGAGTCTAAAGACTGCATTCCAAAAACTTCTAATATTTTTACAGCTCCAAAAGACATGTAGGAGATTTCCCACTTCCCCACATTGTCTCCAACATAACGGTGACTGGTCTTTATACATCCTGGATAGTCTAAATGGGGTGAAATAGCCTCTATATAATATTTTCAACGCACAATCTCAATGATCCACACAGTGGGACAAAGTGAGGGGAGCTCTAATGGCCGACTTCCATTCTGTGTTAGAGAATTTCTTCCCCAAATTTCTCTCCCAGGAAGTTTGGTACGTATTCTTAGAAGTAGATTCTAATAACCCAACAACAATACCAACAATCAGATACAATATCAGTACCCATCCCCATCCAGACCCTACAATATCTAATTCCATCGCTCCCCCTACAACACTGGATAACACATGGCATTACCAAACTAGGGGACATAGTAGTCAATGGCAAACTCAAACCCTTTCCAGTACTACAAGCCACTTATTCCCTATCTTACAAGGAGACCTTCACGTACCTTAGGATTAAAAATGCAATAACTACCATCCCTAACATAAATGTTAGAATCCCCCCGTCTCTTTGGGCCTTTCTCAACCATACAAACCACAACAAAAAAGGAATTTCACTATTCTACAACGCTCTACAACAGAAAAACTCAATGAACAAATTCGCCCACCAAATAGAATGGGAAAAAGCTCTTAACTCCACATATACAGAACGCCAATGGCAATCAGCACTCAAACACACATACTCAGCCACTAGGAGCACATCCCTCTGGGAACTAACAATCAAAATTACCCAAAGGTGGTATCTTACGCCAGAGAGAATAGCCAAATTCTCCCCCACACATTCAAACCACTGCTGGAGAAACTGTGGTAGGGAGGGAGATCTACTACATATCCTATGGAATTGTCCACTCATATCCCAATATTGGGATGACACCTTCTACTTGATTTCACAAATCACTGACATACCGGTCACATCCTCACCACAACTGGCGCTGTTATCCCTGGGCATTGAATCCTACCCTCCATCAACCAGAGGCATTTTGATCAATATCCTTCTGGCTGCAAGGCTAAACATAACCCGCAGATGGAAATCCCCTGTTCCGCCCACGATAGCTGACATAGTCGAAACCACTAATACCCACTACAAATACGAGCAAATTCTGGCTAATAACCTGAATGAAAATACCCCCACTAAACCTAAATGGGACCTCTGGACAAACTGGTACAAAAACGTACTTTGAATGTAGAAACACCTCACCAACAAACTTTATGGTCCACAAGGACATTACCTCGGATGCCCCCATCCGGTCGCTCATGATCCCTAACGGGGAGACCGGATGGTCTGGAGGCGTCGGAGGGAATCTACTACAGGAAGCTGAAACCAATTCAATAAGTTCACACTAACCATAGCAACCAATAGGTCCTAAACTCCTATATCACCAAACTTCTCCACTAATCCAGAGGCTGAAGAAATAGACAAAGTAGCACATACCAATACTAGAAATCCAGTTACTACCTGAGAACAAGAAAATGCTAACGGCATATAGACTTGTAGCACATATAGAACATTACTCAAGGTTACCATTATCACACGATTCTCTGTAGCTGAAATTGTAAAATCCTAACATAACCACCACTGGCTTTTGTATCTCATTTGTACTTCACTTGTACCTCGTTTATATCTCAGTTACAACTATCAGTCACATCTCATGTGTATTCTGTAAAGTATTACTGAATCTACATTTACAATATGTTAAATTTACCATTGTAATATGTAAATCTTCAATAAAAACTATTGACACAAAAAAAAAAGAAGTAGATTCTGTGCTAGTGTAGTATTTATAGAACCATGAAATACCACCTTTTTTCTCATAGCTGGTTTTGTAGTATTCCCAAAGCCTGGACGGTATTAGGACATGGTCTAAAAGCTGTTTTTTATTAAAAGAGCTTATCTGCGCCCAAGCTAGAGGGTCACTTCTCTTAAGGTCCTCAGTTACCTCTCCTAGTGAAGTACATCCTTTCATTTCCCATAGGCTCGTATTGAGGTTAGGTATTAAGAAATAATAGGAGTGTAATGGAGTTTTTATTTTTTGTCGTGAATGGGGATGTGAGGAATTTTGTGTTGCTTGTGCCCACAGTTCCAAAGATATTTGTATTGATGGGAGGTTTGGGGCCTTACATACCTGCCCCCCGCTGGCTGCTAGTAGGAGGGCTGTCAAGTCTTTATTACCCATACACACTTTTTCTATGTCCACCCAACTTTGATCTGTAAGAGGGTTAAACCAAGCTTTCAATTGGTCTAAGATCGCTGCTCTATAATAAGATTCTATTAAGGGTGCACCTGCTCCCCCTTCTGATCTGTGCTTAGCCAATATACCAAATGGCAACCTAGCGGTCTTCCCTCTCCAAACAATTTTTTTGAAATTTACTTGCAATTGGGTAAAGAAAGACCTGGGGATGGAAATGGGTATAGTCCTAAAAAGGTACATCAACTTAGGCAGCAGTAACATCTTAAAGGCTGCTATTCGCCCCAACCAAGAGATTTCAAACGTGTTTATCTGTGCCATTTCCTGCATCATACTTTTCAAGATCTTAGGGAAATTGAAGTCTTACGTTTTAGAGGTTGGAGAGACCAAAGTGACACCCAGGTAAGAAATGTTTTGGGTTTCCCATATAAATTTGTATTTATCCTTAAGAATATTTAGTGTCGATCTAGGTACGGATATGGGGAGAGCTGAAGTTTTAGATAAATTGAGTTTATAGTAAGAGGCTTCGCTAAATGCCGTAATAATCCTGTTAATTGATGCTATTGAAGACAGGGGGCGTGTCACTGTGAGGATAACATCACCTGCAAATAACCCAATTTTATGGGACTGATGGCCCACCTCTATCCCATTAACTTGTGGAGTGGATCTTAATAACTCTGCAAATAGTTCCATTATTAATGTAAAGATGATGGGAGATAAAGGACACCCCTGGCAGGTGCCATTCGTGATCAAGAAGGGGTCAGAGGACATTTTAGAAGTAAGAACTTTGGC
>BLSH010221292.1:100698-119009 GCA_018402905.1 Glandirana rugosa | reverse complement strand
TACGTTAGCCGACAGAAACGAAATATAAGAGTTGGGAGCCGGTTTCAAGAATGAAGATTTTACAGGAGACTGGGGAAGAACTAGTGCTTACCGTGGACGGTCCCCACAGGAAATAGAGGGTAGTAGAAATGTAATTATTACCTTGATAAACGTCTCAATAATTCTAGGTGAGGTGTTCAATTACCCTATCTCCACCCGGTAGTCAGGGTATTTTAACCCAATAAACGTCCACTACAATAGGAGTGTCACTGTGCGGGGGACAGAAGTTATCGTAGTTAATTGTCCTAATAATGCCGTAAATCGCTATTTAGTGTCGATCTAGGTACGGATATGGGGAGAGCTGAAGTTTTAGATAAATTGAGTTTATAGTAAGAGGCTTCGCTAAATGCCGTAATAATCCTGTTAATTGATGCTATTGAAGACAGGGGGCGTGTCACTGTGAGGATAACATCACCTGCAAATAACCCAATTTTATGGGACTGATGGCCCACCTCTATCCCATTAACTTGTGGAGTGGATCTTAATAACTCTGCAAATAGTTCCATTATTAATGTAAAGATGATGGGAGATAAAGGACACCCCTGGCAGGTGCCATTCGTGATCAAGAAGGGGTCAGAGGACATTTTAGAAGTAAGAACTTTGGCCGAGGGTTGAGAATATAAAGCAAAGACAGCCGATTGCATAAAGCCTTCCACAACAAACTTATTCAGAACCCCTCGCAAGAAGCCTCAGTGCACCCTGTCGAATGCTTTTTCAGCATCAAGAGTTATAAATACAGAGGGTGCATTGCGCTTCTCCACTATTCGCAGAAGATCAAACATCCTCCGTGTACCATCAGGAGCTTGCCGCCCCTTCACAAAACCCACCTGGTCTGGTTTTATAAGCAGAGGGGACACCTTGGCTAATCTAGTAGCCAGCACTTTCGCATAGATTTTTACATCAGTATTGATAAGCGATATGAGTCGGAAGTTCTTCGGATGGTCGAGACCTTTCCCAGGTTTCGGGAGGGTGATCACCACCGCCCGGAGCATCTCCGCGGGAAAACAGCTGGATTCTGCCGCTGCATTGCACACTGCTGTCAAATGGGTAATAAAATATCCCCAAAATCTTATAATACTCTACAGAAAATCCGTCATCTCCAGGAGATTTGTTTTGAGCCATTGTTTTCA
Organism: Glandirana rugosa; assembly: GCA_018402905.1. NCBI lineage: Eukaryota > Metazoa > Chordata > Amphibia > Anura > Ranidae > Glandirana > Glandirana rugosa. The sequence continues at coordinate 117,840 of BLSH010221292.1, read as the reverse complement.
CTACCTCTTGAATTTCTTGCAGTGAAAAGGGCTCATTCAGTGTATTAGAAATATAAATATCTAATTTGGGAATATGAACTGTGTCTAAAAAGGCATTTATGATTGCCTCATTCGGTTGGGGAGTATTGGGATCTTTGTTTAGATTATATAGGGACTCATAGTATTTTTGAAATGCATTAGCAATCTCTTTCGGATGATACACTAACTTGTCCGTGGATGGGTCCTTAATAGAAGACAAGTGGGTTTTATTAATTTTAGCTTTTAGTTGGGATGATAATAATTTACCTACTCTATTACTGTGCGAGTAGTATTTGGCTCTTATTCTTTGTAGTGATTTTTCTTGTTGAGACATAAGATTTAGGTGTAATTCCTGGCGGTATTTTAAGAGGGACTGAGATAAAGCTGGGGTTGGGTTTTGTTTATTTCTTTCTTCCAAAACCTTGATTTTGTTAAGCAGTGTGTCAATTGCATGCATCCTCCTTTTCCTTTCCCTTGAAGCTAGTTGGATCAACAAACCTCTGCTAACCGCCTTATGGGCACACCACACATTAAATACACTAGTATCTGCATAAAGATTCGTACTAAAAAAGTCCTGCAAATGGTTAGACATTTTTTCCTGGGTATGTTTCAAAGACATTAAGTACGTATTATTGCGCCACCGTTTCACAGTACTTTGGGTATTCTCCTCCTGGAGAGTGATAGAAACTGGTGCATGATCAGACCACCCAATTGTGTAAATATCCGCAATGGTTAATTTGTATAAGAGGGAGGTGTCCATCAAACACATGTCAATGCGCGAGTAGGAATGGTGGGCTGAGGAAAAGAAGGTGTAGCCCTTATCCTGTGGGTGGGAATATCTCCAAACATCATGTAACTCAAATTCCCGGATGATTGGGAGTATTGGTGTTTTATTTTTAGTTGATTGGGATGAAATGTCTATATTTGGCTCCATAGTTGCATTAAAGTCTCCACATACAATGAGTCCTCCAGTGTGAAGTTTTTGGACTTTTTTGAGAAGTTTACGTAAGAAACGTAGCTGATGAGTGTTTGGGGCATAGATGTTTACTATCGTATATTCGTAGTTGTTTGTTAGGCAGTTAATTATGAGATATCTTCCGTGAGGGTCCTGAGTCTCCTTATGAAGTTTAAAGCTGACAGAGTCTTTTACCGCGATTAAAACTCCTCTTTTCTTTTCATTTGCATTAGCACTATATATATACGGAAATTTTTTATGGGTACATCTTGGTGCTTTCTGATTAATGAAGTGTGTCTCTTGAACACACAGGATATCCACACGCAATTTGAGTGCTTCGTTCCACAGGGCTGATCTTTTGAATGGGCTGTTTAATCCATGTGCGTTCAAGGTTACTAAATTCAAGAGCATTTTGATGTTATATAGTGTGCATAGTGTTGCGGAGATATTGAGAAGAGTGGAAAATTAGTACCTCTTTGGAGGGTGTGCCTAAAATGGTGCCGTGGACCTGGCTGTCCGTCTTGAAAGAAGGCCCATGCCTCTAAGTCGTCATTCGGAGTTAAGTTGTGGACTTCCCTTTTTGCTGACAAGGCTCGGAGAAAAGGTAAAAGAAGAAGAAAAAAAAAAACAGAAATAAAACATGAACATGAACAAAGGTTAGAAAATTGTGAAGTCAATCACTGAGCAGCTGTTGCTGCTATCAACAGTTGGGGTTGAGGGAGCAGGGACCGTGCCCACTTAAACTTATTAATGAGTCAATGTGCTTATATCAGGTTTTTTCCCATCCAGGGGAGATTCTTCCGCATGTGGCTTTCTCTCTAGGGGACTGCTCCTCTGGTGGTAACAGGTTCCATTGTCGAGCTAGGGTAAGGCCTCCTTCTAAAGAAGTAACTGTAAATGTTTTACCATTCTTTGTAATGAGCAACTTGGCAGGGTATCTCCATTGATACATTAATTGGTGGTTTCTGAGGAGTTTAGTGATAGGAACTATTTTTTTCCGTGCTTGGATTGTATATTGTGACAAGTCAGTAAATAGCGAAACACTTGCATATGGGTCCGGGAGCGGCGTATTCCTAGCAAATTGCATCAATTCTTCTTTAACGTGAAAAAAATGAATTTTCGCTATGACATCTCTGGGTACAGTTTCTGCCAGATAAGGGGGTTTAGGCAGGCGGTGAGCCCTTTCAATTACCAGCTCCCTCTCCAGCACGTTAGGGAGAAGGGTGGCAATGAGTTGGCGCACATAGTTGCGAAGATCTGATGGAGCGATCGTTTCTGCCACTCCCATGAACTTTAAACTACACCTGCGGGACCTGTCCTCAAGGTCTGTGATTCTTGCTTTTAAAGAAGAGAGTTCATCTTCTTGCTCATTATGTGCATCTACTAATTCATTATGTGCAGTAGCATAATCCCCCATTTTATCTTCCATGTGCAGCATTCTTTCTCCCAAGTCATCTATTTCCCTTTTTGTCTGTGACATAAACGACATCATGTCTCTATGTATGTTGCTCTTCAAAGAGATCATCATTTCTTTCATGACCGTATCTGACAGGAGTTTATCCTGTGTGGGAAAGTCCTCTATCCTATCTATTATTTTGTTGGTGTCATCCTGGGAGTTATAATCCTCCTCATGTAATTCCCCTTCAGCACTGTGAAAGGATTGCTTAAATTTAGCCTTCACCGGGCTTGTGCAGGGGGTGCTGTGTGCAGATGCAGGGTTGTTACCTTTCTCAGAGGCTGCGGGAGTACGATCCGAACGTTCTCCTCGTTGGTGTTCTTTGTGCTGTGTGTCGCATGTGCTAGCGCCATCTTGATTAGGTGATGATCCAGCCGACGGAAAGAATTCCGTTAGTTTCCGTGGCCCCCCTTGCTCTTTTCTCTTCCCCATGGTCACCAGAAGCGTTTCTCCTGTATACCCCGTGGATTTGGGCCTCTTTAGCTGGGTCTGTGTCGTTTAGTAGCCGCTGAATCGTGGGCACAGCTCCGGAGCTCCCTCACTAAGCAGCCATCTCCTTCCGCCGTTGGCTCCACCCCCGCTCTTCACTTTTGACATGAGACAAGCGTTCAACAAAAAACGGACGTTCTGTTGTCCAAAAATCGGATCGTGTGTACGAGACTTGAGTGATATCACACCCCACAGGGGGGCATGTCCATGGCAACTTGGGCTGATTCTGGGCTTCATTCAACCTCAAAGGGTACTGGTAGTGAATGACAGAACCAAATGTCTGCCAGAGAGCAGGTGACTACTGTACCAAAAGCTGTGTTTTATTTTAACATTGCTGGGCAATTTCATATTTTTCCTAAAAACTGGACTTGGGCTTTGTTTTTTAATGGTTTTATAATTGTATTGGGTCCTGGGCCATTATTTTTCTACAAAAAGTCCCATATGATAAGTGAGGGGAAAGCCTCTTCCAGCCTCTAGAACCCAGTTTGGCACTTTAGTTGTTTTTTTTTTTTTTTTACATACCTTATGCAACAGCATAGACAATATGCCTGCTGTTGGCAAAGATGTGAAACCAAGTCTAATCAATGTCTGTGTGTGCAACCTCCCTTGAATACAGAACATTTTAGGCTTCTGACGTTTAACAGCGTCTTTCAAGCTCATTTCGTTATTAAAGAATATATGGAAGTAAAAGTAGCACACCTTTCAAAAATCTAATTAAAAATGCTATAAAACAGTGTGACATATCTGACAAGGATGTTGCTAAACATTCCTTCACAACCTTCATTGCAAGGTGAGCAGGTAACATATCCTTGCATTCTGTCTGGCTGAATTGCACTTGTACAATTGGAAACAAACATGTATGCTCTCTATTGGTGATATTTGACATCTTTAGAAAAATAAAAACAACATTTACTACATTTTTGTAAAGAAAGCCTTTTAGCATTGTTTTATTATTTACTCTGTTGCTGATAATAATCATAAAAATATTATTATGATTATTATCATTAATTATATGCATAGGAGGAGTAGTAGCAGCAGTAGTAATAGCAGGTTTCCAGTCACTTATGGTGGGTTCACACCTGGAATCGCACAGGAAAGTGTGTTCCTGTGTGATTCACATGCTGTTCTGTGTGCTGAGATTTCAGCCCATTCATTTTCATGCTTCAAATATAAAAGGATATGGGAAGCTGGATACTGTCACTAGGGCAGTGGTTCTCAACTCCGGTCCTCAGGACCCACCAACAGGCCAGATTTTAAGTGTTACCTTGGGGAAATGCAGACTAGAATACTGCAATCATTGAGCAACAAATTATATCACCTGTGATATATTTCAGTTATCCTGCAAACCTGGCCTGTTGGGGGGTCCTGAGGACCGGAGTTGAGAACCGCTGCACTAGGGGACTTGTGCCAATACAAAAACATTTTTTCCCACAAATATTTTTTATTGAGAACAATAAAAGTGGTACATACAATACATTATAGAAATCATAGTCCAAGCTCCAAGTGCTAATTATGAAGTAAAACCCGGAGTGCCTATCACGGCTCGCTCCGCTGCATCCAAGTGTTAAGAAGAAAACTGCAGCACATCCAGGATACTTCACAATGCTTTATTGAACACCACAGTGACACCACAGGTACCAGTAATACAACCACGTTCGTAGACGCGTTTCACACAAGGGATCTGTGCTTAATCATTACCAATGATTTAAGCACAGATCCCTTGTGTGAAACGCGCCTACGAACGTAGTTGTATTGCTGGTACCTGTGGTGTTACTGTGGTGTTCGATAAAGCATTGTGAAGTATCCAGGATGTGCTGCAGTTTTCTTCTTAACACTTACAGAAATCATATGTATTCTTTAAGACCCCTTTCACACTCATGCGACTTCAAAGTTGTGCAATTTTGCCATGATCTTGATGCAACTTGAAGCAATGCCTGTGTAATACAAAAGGGAAATATTCAGCGCAGTTGGTATAACAACCGAAAAAACTGAAAGCCGCTGAACACTACATGGGAAAAATTTGTAAACCTTGACATTCAGATTTCAATACAAACAGGGGTTGATTTACTAAAGTTGGAGAGTGCAAAAACTGGTGCAGCTGTGCATGGTAGCCAATCAGCTTCTAACCTCAGCTTGTTCAATTAAGCTTTGACAACAAAACCTTGTAGGTGATTGGTTTCTGTGTGGAGCTGCACCAAATTTTGCACTTTCAATCTTTAGTAAATCAACCCCACAGTGCAGTGCTAGGTGAAAAGATATGATGAAAATACTGATTAACCATTTCAGTACCAGGCACTTACCCCCATTCTCGGCCAGACCAATTTTCAGCTTTCATCGCTGTCGCATTTTGAATGACAATTGTGTGGTCGTGCGACGTTGTACCCAAACAACATTTTTATAATTTTGTTCCCACAAATAGAGTTTTCTTTTGGTGGTATTTTATCAAGTCTGGGGTTTTTATTTTTTGCGCTACAAACAAAAAAAGGCCAAACATTTTGGGAAAAAAAAGTTTTTCTCTGTTTCTGTCACAAAACTTTGTAAATAAGTACATTTTCTCCATCACTGATGGGCAATGATGAGGCTACACTGATGAGTAATGATGAGGCAGTACTAATTGGCACTGATGAGGAAGCACTGATGAGGTGACACGGACAGGCACTGATAATGAGGCACTTATATGCAGCACTGATGGGCACTGATAGGTAGCACTGATAAGCAGCACTGATGGGCACTGATAGGTGGCACTGATAGGTGGTACTGATAGGTGGCACTGGTGGGCACTGATAGAAGGCACTGGTGGGCACTGATAGGCAGCCCTGATTCCCTGGTGGTCTAGGGTGGCATCTGTAATTGGCACTGAGTGCCATCCATGCTGGGCATTGTGCCCTTTACCTGGTGGTCTAGGGTGGGCTCCATGATGGTGTCCCTGGTGGTCCTGATCGGCTCCCTGGTGGTCCTGGTCAGCTCTCTGGTGGTCCCTGGGCAGGGGCCCACTGATGGTCCCTGGGCGGGCTCCCTGGGGGTCTAGGGTGGCGATCCTAGGGGGGTAGGGGGGGCTGTGCTGATAAACAATCAGTTCAGACCCCTCTCTCAGGAGAGCAGCTGATCAGCTCTCTCTTCAGACGCGAGTAAAGGAAAAGCCGATACACGGCTCTTCCGGTTTACACCATGATCAGCCACGTGGTAAAGAGCTTCTGATGGGTGCATTTACGGTAATGTGGTGGGTCAGGAAATGCCTTTTCATGTTATTCAATAGCCTCATACAGACACTGAAATTTTTGAGCTGTAAGTGGCATAGGCGCTTTTAAGCTGTAAAAGAATCCCAGGACCAGCGCGTTCTGAAGCTCCAGTGCTAGAGCTGTTTTGACACTGATGCCGGCAAAACACTCAAAAAAGTGGCTTAACGTTGTATACACAGTGTTAAGCCTCGTCAGCCATTTCTCTGCCTCTATTCAAAATCAATGGTTCCCTATAGGAGCCCATTGATTTGAATAGAAGTTGCACCAGAAGTCGAATCATGATGATCCGACTTGCGGTGTGACTTGTGTGCTGAGGATCTTGAAGGGGAACCCCCACAAAATTTTTTTAAAAAATTGCATGGTGTTCTCCCCCAAGAGGTAACAGACCCTTCAGTCTGGTATGGATTTTATAGGGAACCCCAATACCAAAATGTCTTGTTGGGAGGTGACAAAGTAAGGGGGTGGGGCCCCTGGATGGCATCAGTGAGTGGCCACGCCCCATGCCAATATAAGTCAATGCAGAGTGCGGAGACAGCATTAGTCCGGGAGATTGCGTTGTGTCAACATGGGAAGAAGAACAGAGGGAGAAGACAATGGAGAAGACAGCAGCAAAAGAGCAAAAGACAGAAGACCTGACAGAGGATAGAAGACCCCTCAGAAGAAAGAGGACCCTGCAAAAGAGCAAAAGAAAGAAGGCGCCGGAGAGGGAGAAGACGCCGGAGCTGATTTAATAAAATATTTTAAAAAGCTGTGTAGTGTGTTTGACACTTTTTTAGGTTAATGGGTAGGGGTACAATACTCATTCACATAGGGTGGGGGGGTCGGGATCTGGGGGCCCCCTTGTTAAAGGAGGCTTCCAGATTCTGATAAGCCCCACCCGCAGACCTCAAAACCAACGGCCAGGGTTGACGGGAAGAGGAAAAGCCAAGCTCACTTACCGACCAGCTTGAAACCATCCAACCTAACAGTATGCGTTAAAAAGCAGGGGATTGGTTACACACATTAGCTAATGCATGTGTACGCTGGAGGGCCCCGTCAAGGCTCCATGCGTCCTCCAGACCTATCTCTGACTGATAAGAGACTCAACAGTGGAAGCACATGCATCTTGATGAGATAGATGAAGGTAGATGGCCTGGAGGTAGCTCAACCCTCCTTAAAGGTATAGGGGTGCACTGAACACCCAGCAGGTAGCAAGATAACTGCAAAGGTGTTAAAGGGTTTCCCTGACCAAAATCAAATGTCCAAAAAGTAAGCCACCGCCTCCATCTATAACTGGTCTGTATGGTAAGGAGCATTGGAGGGCATCAGATAGACAAAATGACAGCCAAGGAAATAATCCAAGGAAAAACCAAGCTCACTTACCGACCAGCTTGAAACCATCCAAATTGACCTGTCTAACAGTATGCGTTAAAAAGCAGGGGATTGGTTACACACATTAGCTAATGCATGTGTAAGCTGGAGGGTGCCGTCAAGGCTCCCTGCGTCCTCCAGACCTATCTCTGACTGATAAGAGACTCCACAGTGGAAGCACATGCATCTTGATGAGATAGATGAAGGCAGATGGCCTGGAGGTAGCCCAACCCTCCTTAAAGGTATAGGGGCGCACTGAACACCCAGCAGGTAGCAAGGGTGTTAATGCGTTTCCCTGACCAAAATCAAATGTCCAAAAAGTAAGCCACTGCCTCCTTGGATTATTTCCTTGGCTGTCTTTTTGTCTATCTGATGCCCTCCAATGCTCCTTACCATACAGACCAGTTATAGATGGAGGCAGTGGCTTACTTTTTGGACATTTGATTTTGGTCAGGGAAACGCATTAACACCTTTGCAGTTATCTTGCTACCCGCTGGGTGTTCAATGTGTGTAACCAATCCCCTGCTTTTTAATGCATACTGTTAGACAGGTCAATTTGGATGGTTCCTGGCTTTTGTGCTAGCTTTACAGCTCGTTTTTCAGAACGCCTGTGTGTATGTAGCCTAATAACCAGGAACAGAACATTAGATCAGGCTGTAGATAAATTTTTTTTTTTTATGTAGAGCACAGTTATTCCACCAGTAGGGAAAAGTAACATAGGTTTGTACCGAGTCAGAATAATGGCAACAGTGTTCCCACTGCATGCATTTTATGGGGAGGCTTTAAATTTCCAGTAGTGGGGCTCAGAAATTGTGAGAAATCATTAAAAGAAAGAAAAAGAAGGAGAGGGAAAGTCAGAGGAAAAAAAAAAAATAACTGAATTCAAGGGACATAATAGCGAAAATACTCAGTGGTTTTGAAATGGATCCAACATGTCCATGTATTTGCAAATTGTTATATCCGTTCTTGGGAGATATGGATCAATTCTTCCATTTCCTCTACCTTGGAGAGCCTGGTAAATCATTTTTTAGTTATTGGTATGCATATGGAGCGCCAGTGTATGGGGATACAGAGTCTAGCCGCGTTCACCATGTGCATAGCCAGTGACTTACAGTAGTCCATTTTAGACAAGGTCGGTATGGTATAAATGAAATTGTGTGGGTGTATAGTCTAGAGTGAACATGGTAACATGTGCGATGAGACCATGAACTTCCCACCAAAAGGGTTGAAGTGGTTCACATTCCCACCATATGTGGAGCATGGTGCCTTCTGTTTTCCCGCATCTCCAACAAGTGTTGGGTATGATGGGGGAAAATTTGTCAAAGTGTGAAGGAGTTCTGTACCATCTGGTTTCAATTTTATAGCAATATTCTTGGATCGCTACATTCAGGGAGTCCTTGTGTGTGTATTTGTGGATGTTGTCCCATTCCTCTTCAGTGAGGGACATCTGGAGGTCTCTTTCCCAGGGCACCCATGTAGGGTCTGGAGTGTAGGGAGAACCTTCAGACAAAAGGATGTATATGTAAGATAGTAAGTGTCTTTGTGGTGGTTTCTGTGAGCATAGGGATTCAAAAGGTGAAAATTGTCTTGTCACGTGGTTATGGGCTCTTGGGGTGAAAGACAGTGTCGGAGCTTCCTAAACATCCATAAGGGAAAAGAATCAGTATGTGATTTTGGATACTAGATTTACATAGGAGAAGGGAGTTTCTTTTGAGAAAATTTGATGTGCTAGCACATCATCAGGAGGCCATTTGTGCTGTGGAAAGGAGCTTAATTCATCTGGGGAAAAGTCTGGGTTTCTGGAACTGAGGAGAACATTGCAGATGTCATTGCCCTTCTAAAGGCGGTCATAGAGGGATGGATGAGGGGGCACATTGGGAGCTCCATCGGCCAGTGCCGGTGAAATAACCAGGAAATGTGTATTGGAGTATGTGTAAAGAAGTTCTCTAGGGTCACCCATATCTTCCTAGACTTACGGATATGCCAATCTACAATTCTCATGAGATGACAAGCTAAACAGTATTTAGATAGGTCTGGTAACCAAATTCCCCTCTTAGCTTTAGAACGTGCAAGACAGATGTATTTTATACGTGGGGGAGGGTTTTTCCAAATGAAAGCAGAGCAGGCCTTCTTGTAAAGTGCAAAAAAAAGGATGGTGGGAGGTGAATCTGGATAGTTTGAATTAGATAGAGCAGCCGTGGGAGAATGATCATTTTGACCAGGGCCCACAAATTTTTTTTTTTATAGCATTTTCAGTGAAGAGTGGGTGTTTAAATGTGTCTCTCATTGGCAGCATTACAAATACAAAATTCCTTTAAATAACATGGCTGGGGTGCCCCTTAAATTGATTCTAAAGTCTGAATTTTTTTTTCTTGCATTATCTTTTATCTGCATAGGGTAAACAATGTCCTAGTACATGTCCTACCCCGCCAATCCCTAAACACTTACCTGTCACCGCTCCAGTGCTGTCTCCAGCTTCAGCACAACTCCCCCTTAATTTCTCCACCAATACTCCCAACACAAACAACAACTCCCTTGCTAAAAGACTTGAAACAAACTCGTAGGTGATAGGAAGCTTGCATTTAGTGGTAGTAGGGATAACAACACTAAATGAATGGTTTCAAAAGTCAAAGGTTTGGGTGGGTAGATGACGTAGCAAAAACTGGCCTGTTAGTTCACTTATTAGACATACTTTGAACACCCTGTGTTGGGGTTTAACTTATGGCTGATCCAAACTGAAAGAACATCCTTAGCAACCACCACTTTTAAAGGTGGAGTAGCAGAATTCTGTGTATGGGGATACCACGTGTGAGACTTTTTCATTGTTTGGGCTGATTATGTACCGGGCATTGTATCTGGTGTATCACAAAAAAATCATCCAAATTATATAAAAAACAGTGAATTGTAAAGATTGCCTCTGTGTGGCCAGGGAATATAGCTCAATATAGAATCATCTATAGCAGTCCCTGTTCCTATAACGCAAGGAAGACTAGTCTACTGGTTATGTATCTGCCCTCATAAATGCCATGCTCACTGGCCAGGAAGTACAGGAGGCTGGGACTGATGTCAACACTGCACTGGTGTGGTGGTTATAAGGCACACTGTTGCTGGCTGCACTGGTCTGGTGGCACTGGGACTGGTGTAGCAGGAATCAGGAATGCTGTTTCTGGCTTACACTGTTCTTGTGACACTGGGTGTGTGTAGCAGTGATCAGGAACACTGTAGCTGGTATCCACTGGTCTGGTGACATGGACACTGATGTGGCAGTGATAAGGAACACACTTGCTGGAATACACTGGTCTGGTGACACTGGGACTGCTGTGGCGGGGATCAGGAAAACTGTTGCTGGCTGCACTGGTCTAGTGTGGTGGTGATCAGGAACACGGTTTCTAGTTACACTAGTCTGGCAACACTGCAATTGCTGTGGTAGGGATCGGAAACACTGTGACTGCCTGCACTATTGGGGCTCATTCATACTGGAGGGGTGGTAAAACCTCACTATTGAGCATGACCACACACTTTTAGATTCCACAATTTTCTGGTAGTGGTGGTCTGCTCGTCCAATTCAGATTACAAGTGTAACTGACCCTTGAGGGAAAAAAATGAAAGATGTATGTATGTATGTACAGTATGTGTGCATGTATATATATATATATATATATATATATATATACATACACACATACATACACACACAGAGGAATCAGTCAAGGGTGCACACCACATGCATTCGCAGCCATGGCAGAAATTATACCTGTCACATTCAAGTGAATAAGGGCGCTTGTGTGGGGTCCGAAGAGTTAAAGCAGGTGGTACAAAGGTGATATAATACCTCCTCACTGCCTGTCAAATGCTCTCTAAAGCATGAATCACTTTTCAGAGAAGGCAGTTTGTTCGTGAGGGGCTGTGAAGTGAAGCATGGTGGAGGTTCCTTCCAATGTTGGCATTTCTGTAAAAGCTGAGATTTGGTCAGGATCAATGGTGTCCTCAATGCTGAGAAATACAGGCAGATACTCACCCATCATGCCATACCACCAGGGAGGCATGCAATTGGCATCAAATTTATTCTGCAGCAGGACAATGACCCCAAACATGTAGCCAATGTCATTAAGAACTTTCTTCAGTGTGAAGAACAAAAGAGTCCTGAAAGTGATGGTTTGGCTCCCCCTGATCTCAATATCATCAAGTCTGTCTGGAATTAAATGAAGAGACATTGAAGAAACATTTGAGGCAGCCTACATCCACAGAAGATCTGTGGTTAGTACTCCAAGATGTTTGGAACAACCTACTTCCTTCAAAAACTGTGCATGTGTACCTAAAAAGAATTGATGCGGTTTTGAAGGCACCTGGCACGTGTGTTGTGGCAATTTTATATCGTTTGAAGCACTGAAGAGCACATATATCACTTAAATTTTTTTTACTATTAATTTGATGGACATCAATGGACTTTTGTATAAGATGATTCAGGATCTGGAATATTGATTTCAGACCATTGGTGGACGTTTATATAATGTTAATCATTCACATATTTGCACATTTATTATGTATATGATTTAATATGTTTAACACATAAGGTTGGCGCTTATATATATATTTTCTATTTGTCATTCACAGTGGTTTTGAAGGCTGGTCATGCCAAACATTGATTTGATTTGGATTTCACTTCTGGTCATTGACTTATCGTTTTTTTCATTGTTAAAAATAAACTATTAACACTTCTATTTCTGAAAGCATTCTTGAGTTACATGATTTGTGCACAGTACTGTATGTATGTTTTTTTTTACTGTTATGGAAGTGATCAGCAGAGACAATAGCTGGTAGCCTTTGAACTGTTTCCTCTCACAGAGATTGCTACAGTCATTGACACTCTAGTAAGCATTCAGAGTGTACAAAAAAGATGATCCTCACCCTATGTTGACATCATACTGCTGTGACTAGTGATCAGAGACACTGGCTGGATGCGCTGGCATACAATGTCATCAGTGGGAGGAAATAGTTCTAAGGCTGTATCACGCTATGATTGGTCACAGTGATCACATGATACATGTACTTTGATCTGTGATCCGCTGTGTCCGAGGAACACCTTGATTACTGAGTGGGCAGCTGCATACTTAAGATGTTATGCATGAGTGGCAGATGCGGGAGCCAGTGGGAAGTGGTTAAGGAAATTTGGAATACAAAATTAAAATGACACAGATGGTAATAACATGAAAGATGTTCCAGCCATTCCCCAATATTTGAAACAAAGTGTTTTGTTCATTTCTTTCCTAACCGGATATTGTTCTCATCATATCCTGCACTGATAGAAAGTATGGGAAATCTGCTCAGAGAAGATGCAGATTTCAGTAAAAGCTTGAGAGGGATCCTAGCCTTTTCCTTCTCTGTCCTAAACTAAGCTGGAGTCAGGTTTAATGCACAGTTGCAGTATTTGCTGGATATCATTACCAGTTTACTGACGGGTATCACTTATTGCCTGCAGCTGCTCTTTGGCTTTTATACACATCTATTTGCCTTTATTAACCGTAACAGCATTTATTGATCCTAAGTGTGAACAAGACTGGTTGCTTTATGTTAATACAGATGTACCCTGCACTGCGTAATTAATATATAACCTAATTTCATAAATATTGTGAAGCTTATAAGGACAAGTACTTATGAAACTTCTGCTCCCGAGAAGTCTTAATTAACAATCTACCTGTAAACTGAGATTGCTGAGGTAAAACATTGAAACACGCCACAAAGAAGCAATTTGTTCAATCTATATCAGAGAAGATATAATCACAGGTTTCTAGGAAGTTCATTACAGTCTCTGATTTACAGTGTAGCACTTGTCACCACTGGAAGTCACACTTCAGTATTTAGTATCCAGGATAGACGCTGCAAATAGCTTATTCATTTTTTTTCAAGAATATAAAAAAAATCAACAATAAATATAAAAAAAGAAATGCCTAAACTTCCACAAAATAGAACAAGGCTTACATTTCCATGGCAAAATACTTTATCATGGTATTGTGTTTTAGCCAAGAGTAACCTAAAGCTCTAGAACAGGCATCCCCAAACTCAGGAAAATGGGTAGCATACTGCCTGCCTCTGCATTTTGTTTCCAGCCTGCTAGATGGAGTAGCACAACAGCAACATGTTATAGTCTCCCCAACCGTTCCACTACTCAGCTGCAAAAATGACAGGAGCATTTCATCTACTACTGCTACCATGCAACCTTCTCGGCATTCAATAATCAAATAAAATAGGCTCTTGCAACCATTTTTTTTTTAAATGAGGAAAAAAATATTGAACACAAAAGAAATACTGCACGTAAAAGACATGCTGTGTTAGATATAACAGGGTGGTTCCAGAGTCAATACATAATGCAAATATACTGAGCCTGCTGTATACATGGCAGCTGTACAATCAGCATCCACAAAGTAATATAAGTATAAAATTATCAGGAGCCCGACAGACTGAATTTAAAGTGCCATGTCAAGCTGACCAATATTTTCCATAGATGCCAATGTTAATTGTTACTGGAGCAGTGCCATGCCAAACTGACCAAGATCTCCCAGGAGCCAATGCAAAGTCAGAAATGATGTACGGCGCCAAACTGAAATTCGGGTGAATCTGAATTTCCGAATTTTTCTGAATCTTCATTTTTTTAAATTCGAAAACTCGGTAATCCGAAAACCGGCAAATCTGAAAATCTGAATACTGCAAATTTGGAAATTTGGTAATCGGAAAAGCCAAAAATCGTACATTTGGAAATCTGGAAGTTCAAAAATAAGAAAGAACATTTTAACTGGTTCCACACTGTGCTCTGTATATTTACGGCGGCAGTGTGGACGTGTCCCGCGAATCGCCGTAAATAGGCGGCGATTTGCACAGGCGCAGCTAGGGGGCGAGTGCATGCCACCAGCGGAATGCTCTCATGCCCGACACACTCCGGAGGATTGTGCCCGCGTCTCGGGTGGACCTCATGTCCGCCGGGAGCCGTGATGAGCGGCCAGAGTGAAAGAACGGGGAACCCCAATGTAAACACGGCTGTTCCCCGGTCTGTCAATGGGGACATAAGAGATCTACTGATCCCTGTCACTGGGATCAGTTAGATCTCTCATGCCCATGGTAGCCCAGCCCCCCCACAGTTAGAACACACCCAGGGAACACAGTTAACCCCTAGATCTCCCCCTGCAGGTTAACCCCTTCACTGCCAATGACATCTATAGAATAATCAGTGGACATTAAAATTTCTGATCGCTGAATAAGTGTCATTGGTCCCAAAAAAGTGTCAAAAATGTACGACATGTCCGCTTTAAAAAAATAAAAACCCCAGAAATGAATTATCATCTTCCGTAAACGCGGCAACTTTTGCAGACATCAATCAATAAACCCTGATTGCAATTTTTTTAACCAAAAATATGAAGAATAATATAAATCGGCCAAAACCGATGAAAAAAATGTTTTTTTATAATTTTTTTTTTTTTTGGATTAACATTTTAGCAAAAAGTAAGAAATATTGTTTTTTTTTGCAAAATTGTTGCTTTTTCTTTGTTTCAGAAATGATGCAGTGGTGATCAAATACCACCAAAAGAAAGCTCTATTTGTGGGAAAAAAAGGACACAAATTTTGTTTGGGTACAGTGTCGCACGACCACGCAATTGTCAGTTAAAGCAACACAGTGCTGAATCGCAAAATGTGCTCTGGTCCTAACCTGGGAAATCCTTCTGGGGGGTGAAGTGGTTAAATAACTAGCCAACTAATAAATAACTATTCAATTATAGGTATTGGAATTTCCTTGAAAATATAGCTGTTAGTGATACATTTCGTATTTAAGTACACTAACAGCCAAATTTGAAAGGAAATTCCAATACCTATAATTTAATAGTTATTTATTAGTTAGTTATTATTTCAAATGTTCTTTATTGTTTTCAAATTTCCGAATTCTGAATTTCCGAATTTTTTACTTCTGAATTTCCGAATATCGAATTTTGGCATTTTCGAATTGCAGAATTTTGAATCCCAAAATTTCGAATGTCAGAATTTCCGAAAAAATAAAAATACGAATGGAAAGAAAATAAACACATTTTTCTGCTGTGCACAAGCATAATATGCATAAATCAGGTAAGTGCACAGAAAAAATATATATAATTTGCCAATTCATTTTAAGGAGGAACATTAGTGCTGCATGGTGAGGAGTGAAAAATGTGGGTGGAAATCCGCTTTAATAAGGTTGGCTCGGCCAATTAAAGAGAACCACAACTTATTTCAAATTTTTATTTTGGCCTTAAATATTGCCAATAACGGAATATTAAGGGTACAGTAATCTGTGATAGTGGGGATAATAACAATGCCCCAATTCTTAAACAATGTGGTAACTGGAACAGGGCAGAAAGAGGACAAGTTGGAGGAGATTACACCAACTAAGGGATGAGAGCAGATTTAGACCAATTAAATGTCAGACCAGAATAATCCCCAAATAGGGAAATGGTTATCATATCCTTAAGGGAGGCATCTGTGTCACCCAAAAATATTAGCATATCATCAGCATATAAGATAATCTTTTCATGCAATGCTCCATATTGGAAACCCACAATATTAGCGTTTGTCCATATCATAGCTGATAGAGGCTATATAGCAAAGGCAAATAGTAGGGGGGAGAGAACAGCCTTGTCTCATTGTGCTGAGGTAGAGGAAGGTCTCTCAAAATGCATCCTGTGACCCCAGACTCCAGGTGGACATTACCATTGATCGGCCATTAACACCAGGAACGAGGAAGCTGCGGCACTACACATGCTTGCAGGGATGTCAGAGCCATTTTCCTATTAACAGTCAGTGGCACAGAGATCTGGACTTTGTGCCTGTAGCAGCTCATCATCTATCCATTCAGCTGCACTCTTAGGTCTGTGCCTCCACCACAGGCTCACATCACATACATACACACACACACACATACACACACACACAGCATGTGGTCATGCTGTCTCCTTCCTTTTACTTTTCTTTGTCTCATCCCCCTGCACAGCTGAAACATCAGGAACTGTCAGCCTCCCATCTAAATGGACGCAAAAGGAGCACGGTATAGCAGCCTCACCGACCAGAGGTACTGCCACTCCACACTTTTCTGTTTCAAAATTTTATTGAAGTTTTCATTAAACCGTAATACATTAGAAAGAAAATGAAGTACAAGATCCAAGTAGTACTGAGTAGGTAGCGTGGGTGAACACGTATGTCATTGATGTGTTTGCAGTTCGCCACCAGAGTATAGCGACTGCGTACAGGCAATGTGAATCAAATATAACAGTGTATCAACATAAACCTTAATATTTCAGGTTGAGCAAATAGAACTACTAACCGTTCAGTGTTCAGTTCGCATAAGTAGACTCCTCAACATTTCCGAGTTTGTGGGTAAAAATCAGGGAATAGGCGGCTCATAGTATGTAGACGAGGCTCCAAGATCCCAAGTCCTCCTGTTGGGATCCGACACGTGGCCCAACCTACGTTGGAGGACAAGGATCTCACAGAACCCACAATCCAGCATCCACAAGGAAATGTGAGAAGAGAAAGAGAGAAAAAAAAACAAAAAACAAACAAAAAAAAACCCCACATAACTCATAAAGAGTCAAGGTAAAGTAGGGACGGAAGAGGAG
>BLSH010221292.1:84058-95192 GCA_018402905.1 Glandirana rugosa | reverse complement strand
AAAGACCGGGCGGTCTTGAAGGCGTGTTAGAGTACATGCTATATATGGTCAGCCGATTGTTTAGTGTGAGTCAGGTTGGAAAAGGCTGCGCAGGGTTGCAGATTAGCCACAAGATGGCGGCGGCCACCTGATGGAAGACTAGTTTAGCTGCGGCACTTCATGCTTCAGGCTCATGTGGGCTATATATAGCAGTCTGTAGGGCCGTGTAGTTGTGTATGCCCTGCGCCGTTAGGTCCTCTGACCAACACCTCTAGTCCTGGATAGGAGGTCGCAAGATGGCGGCTGTCGTCACAGGGGCTCCATGTAGGGCCTGCTGCAGTTGTCTCACCCCCCGGTTAATGTAAAAGCTATTCTTTCAGGTAATGCATGTTAAGTAGGTTTTCTTCCAGGGTTTATGGGTATGAGAGAGACCTCAGAGTGATGAATGTAAATTTGAAGGTGAGCACCAGTAGTAAGAATGCCTGGTATAGGCCGCAAATTGTATTGGAAAGTCCGGCCCTTATATGAAGTCAAAGTTTCTATGTAAATGCTTCTTACCCTCACCAGAAGTTGGCCTGGGGGTATAGTATGCTTGGATGATGTCTCCGGTATCACCCTAGGAGAATCTTGGCCTCTAATAACGAGCGCCGCGTGTGCGGAAGTTCTGGCGGGCCAGAAATTTAGCCCGGTGCTTCAGATGCGGCCTACTCCGTCCCCGGAGAAAGTTAAATTTTCGGCCCCAAATTGGTCTCATCAGATAGCTGAGGGTCTGATTAGTGTGATGGAGGTGTTTTTACCTCAAAGTGAAGCTCCTGGAGAGAGGATGCCATTAGATTGCTTTTCTCACAGACGGAGCTTCTCTCTCCTACGTCCGTCTTCCTTGCCCGCCAAGCCACGCCCCCCACTCCACACTTTTCAATACATCGTTGGCGACTAAGGAGAGAAGCACCTGATCCCCCGTGTTATCAGCTGGGGTTTGCATATTGACATATAACCTCTAAACATTAAGGGCAGTAGACTTTTGGGACATGAAACCCAATTGATCTGAATGAATAAGGGTGGTGATAAATTTGTTTAGTCCATTGGCCCAAATTTTTGCCAGAATTTTCACATCTACGGTTAATAAAATAAGGCTACTAAAATAATAAATAGGTCTGTAGGAGCTCAGATAAGTAGGTGATTTACCCAGTTTTAGAAGTAACACATGACAGTGGTCATAGATGGAGGAGGACTTCAAATCTCATAGGCTGCTTCATAGACTTTCAATAACCGCAGTGCAATTTGAATACCTCAATGGGTAGGCTGTCCTTCTGTGAGGCTTTGCAATTAGGGAAGGAAGCAATGGCAGCTAAAATTTCCTTGACTGCAATTGGGAAATCTAGGGTCTGCTTATGAGACTGAGTCAACTGAGAGAGGTCAATATGATACAAAAACAGAGGGTAGAGCAGAGAGGACCTAACCTTTGGCTGGTAAGGGTCCAAATAAAACCAAACCCGTTTGACC
Source organism: Glandirana rugosa (assembly GCA_018402905.1). NCBI lineage: Eukaryota > Metazoa > Chordata > Amphibia > Anura > Ranidae > Glandirana > Glandirana rugosa. Next base: position 93,710 of record BLSH010221292.1, on the reverse strand, counting down.
ATAATTTACGCAGGGGAGTCAGTCAATCTGCCATCAGGGGTGCAGATAGCAGTGATGGGTGGCATTGTTTGATGTGCTGCCACAGCCTTGTAGCTGGCCCGTTTGCTCCCCCTCCTCATAGTAGGTCTACTTGCAGAAAAATCTCTTATGTCGCTGCAGAGATGATAAGGTGCTTAAGGACCAGAGCCAACAACCAGACCTCTGTGTTGGAAGTAGAAGGGTCCATAATGTACATACCCTCCAACTCATGCACTTGTTAAGCCACCTCTGTCTCGTGTCCCCTGATAGAGTTTTGCGGGCTTCAGTAGAAGTATGATCAGGAAATAGGTTCAACCAGAATGGGTTGCGTTTCCAAGCAGCCTTAGTGAGCCTCACCACCAGGGGGAGTGGTCCAACACAGCCCCGGTATTATACAACAGTTTGGAGATGTAAGAAACACAGTTAGCAGAGTATAAATATATCATGGGTGTCTAACCTGTGGCCCTCCAGCTGTTGTAGAACTACAAGCCACATGAGGCATTGCAAGGCAAGTCCCATGAGGTATTGCAAGGCTGACAGTTGTGAGCATGACACCCAATGTCAGAGGCATGATGGTACTTGTAGTTCCATAACAGCTGGAGGGCCGTAGGTTGGACACCCTTGATCATTTCTAGACAGAGACATGTAAGTTTTGGAGAAGCAAGAAAACTGAAAAGTGCCAGGGTTCCTGCAACACCAGACATCTAGTCTAAACCTGTATAAAGTAGGGCCAGCATAATGAGGGCCCACAAAAACTGAATAGAGATGGGGCGAACACCCCCCGGTTTGGTTTGCACCAGAACTTGTGAACAGGCTAAAATTTTGTGCGAACAGGCAAACGCCATTAAAATCAATGGGACTCAATCATGAAAAATCAAAAGTGCTCATTTTAAAGGCTTATATGCAGGTTATTGCCATAAAAAGTGTATGGGGACCCAGGTACTGCCCTAGGGGACAGGTATCAATGCAAAAAAAGTTTTTAAATCAATCGTTTTTCAAGAGTAGTGATTTTAATAATGCTTAAAGTGAAACAATAAAAATGACATATTTCTTTAACCACTTCAGCCCAGGAAGGATTTCACACTTTAGGACCAGAGCACTTTTTGCGATTCGGCACTGCGTCACTTTAGCTGACAATTGCGCGGTCATGCGACGTTGTACCCAAACAAAATTTGCGTCCTTTTTTTCCCACAAATAGAGATTTCTATTGGTGGTATTTGATCCCCTTTGCGTCATTTCTGATCATCGCTATAAACAAAAGAAGAGCGAGAATTTTGCAAAAAAAAACAAATTTCTTACTTTTTGCTAAAATACAAATTAAAAAAAATATATAAAAAAACATTTTTTTCATCAGTTTTGGCCGATTTATAGTCTTCCTCATAGTTTTGGTAAAAAAAAAAATCGCAATCGGGGTTTATTATTTGGTTTGCACAAAAGTTGCCGCGTTTACGAATGATGAGAATTTTTAAAATTTTTTTTTACTATTAATGGCGGCGATCTGCAATTTTTTTAGCAGTACTGCGATATTGCAGCGGACATGTCGGACCATTTTGATACTTTTTTGGGACAATTGGCATTTATACAGCGATCAGCGCTATAAAAATGCACTGATTACTGTGTAAATGCCATTGACAGTGAAGGGGTTAACCTGGAGGGGGCGCTCTAAGGGTTAACTGTGTTCCCTGGGTATGTTCTAACTGTATGTGGGCTGGACTGGCAGGGGGAGGGGAGTGATCATGGCTTCCATATACAGGAAGCCTGTGATCACAGCCCTTCCTCTTCTATGAGAACGGAGATCTGTGTTTACTTACAGGGACCTCCGTTCTTTCACTGTGGGGGGGGGCCATCGCGGGTAGCCTGCAGCGATCGAGTCTGCCCTACCCGCTCCCTGGCCCCCGGAACACAGTGAGTGCGCTAGCCCGCCTCCGGCGGCATAGGGGTCCCCCCAAAATCCAAACCAGGCCCTTATCCGAGCATGCAGCCCTGCCATGGCAGGAGGGGGTGGGGATGAGTGAGTGCCCCCCTCCGATCCATACAAGCTACATGCCCTCAACATGGGAAGGGTTCTTTCAGGTCCCGATGTTGTTGGGGAGAAGGGCCTCATCCTCACACCCCTTGCCGGTGGTTGTAGGGGCCTGCGAGCGGGGGCCCTATTGAAACCTGGAAGCCCCCTTTAATAAGGGGGCCCTCAGATCCAACCCCCCATGTGAATAGGTATGGGGTACATTGTACCCCTACCCATTCACCAAAAAAGGAGTATAATGGTACAAAAAACAAGAGGCAGTTTATGACAAGTCCTTTATTGTATAAAATAGCTCTTCTTCTTTCTTCCTCCATCTTCTCCTGCCCCGGTCCTTCTTCTGGTTTTCTTCCTTCCTCTCTTAGTCTTCAATCTTCATTTTCCTTCTTCTTTCATCGCCACCACTCTCCCGCTAATGCAGACATGCCGTCCAGAGGCGTCTCCCAGAATGGACGAAACTAGATATTTGGGGGGAACACCCTGCCAAACGCATGGTGCTGCTCGTAACGACCAACAGACAAAAATTGTATAAAAGTTACAGCGCACACATGATACATACTCCTGTCAGGCTATTTAAAAGCATCTAAAACGTATGTAGCAAAAAATGCAAAAATACGGGGGTTTGGTCACACTGAATGGCCATGAAGTGCTTAAGCCCATTGACTGCTGCAAAGTACCCCGTTACCAATGGGAACCTACACTGACCTTAGAGTGAATGCTCATATCTCTTAAACCATGGAAGCTAACGCCTGTCTTTATGGGAGATCAGAGGACACATCCCATGGATCAGGTGGACACTGATTGGGGCTAATTAAGGAGGATGGGGTTCACCAACCCAAAAAGGTCTGGTCAGGACCCAGGCATAAAGCATACAACAAAACTAGATATTTGGGGGGAACACCCTGCCAAACGCATGGTGCTGCTCGTAACGACCAACAGACAAAAATTGTATAAAAGTTACAGCGCACACATGATACATACTCCTGTCAGGCTATTTAAAAGCATCTAAAACGTATGTAGCAAAAAATGCAAAAATACGGGGGTTTGGTCACACTGAATGGCCATGAAGTGCTTAAGCCCATTGACTGCTGCAAAGTACCCCGTTACCAATGGGAACCTACACTGACCTTAGCTGGCGGTGGTCACTAATGTGTGACGGGTGACTGGCGGTGGTCACAGATGCGTGATGGGTGACAGGTGACTGGCGGTGGTCACTGATGAGTGACGGGTGACTGGCGGTGGTCACTGATGGGTGACGGGTGACTGGCGGTGGTCACTTATGGGTGACGGGTGACTGGCGGTGGTCACTTATGGGTGACGGGTGACTGGTGGTGGTCACTGATGGGTGACGGGTGACTGGCGGGTGTCACTGATGGGTGACTGGCGATGGTTGCTGATGAGTGACTGGTCATGGTCACTGATGGGTGATGGGTGACTGGCGGTGGTCACTGATGGGTGAGGGGTGACAGGCCACAGGTGACTGGCGGTGGTTACTGATGGGTGACGGCCATGGTCAGTGATGAGTGACAGGCAACAGACTACGTCAGTGTTGGGTGACAGGTGACAGGCTACGTCATTGTTGGGTGACAGGCCACTGATGTGCCGGTTGACACACCACGGTAACTGATGGGTGATGGGTGACATGCTACGGTCACTGATGGGTGTTGGGTGACAAGCCATGGTCGCTGATGGGTGACGGGTGACATTCCACGGTCACTGACGGGTGACACGCCACGGTCAGTGATGGGTGACATGCCACGGTCAGTGATGGGTGACACGCCACGGTCAGTGATGGGTGACACGTCACGGTCAGTGATGGGTGACGGGTGACACGCCACGGTCAGTGATGGGCGAAGGTCACTGATGGGTGACGGGTGAGTGGCGGTGGTCCCTGATGGGTGACAGCTGTCTGGTGGTGGTCACTGATGGGTGACTGGTGGTGGTCACTGATGGGTGACGGGTGACTGGTGGTGGTCACTGATGGGTGACTGGTGGTGGTCACTGATGGGTGCCGGGTGTCTGGTGGTGGTCACTGACGGGTGACGGGTGAAAGTCACTGATGGGTGACGGTGATGGGTGACTGGTGGTGGTCAATGATAAGTGATGGGTGACTGGCGGTGGTCACTGATGGGTGCCGGGTGTCTGTTGGTGGTCACTGATAGGTGTCTGGTGGAGGTCACTGCTGGGTGACAGGTGACTGGTGGTGGTCACTGATGGGTGGCGCTTGTCTGGCGCTGGTCACTGATGAGTGACAGGTGCCTGGCGGTGGTCACTGATGGGTGACTGGTGTCTGGCGGTGATCACTAATGTGTGACGGGTGACTGGCGGTGGTCACAGATGCATGACGGGTGACAGGTGACTGGCGGTTGTCACTGATGAGTGACGGGTGACTGGCGGTGGTCACTGATGGGTGACGGGTGACTGGCGGTGGTCACTTATGGGTGACGGGTGACTGGTGGTGGTCACTTATTGGTGACGGGTGACTGGCGGTGGTCACTTATGGGTGACGGGTGACTGGCGGTGGTCACTTATGGGTGACGGGTGACTGGCGGTGGTCACTTATGGGTGATGGGTGACTGGTGGTGGTCACTGATGGGTGACGGGTGACTGGCGGTGGTCACTGATGGGTGACTGGCGATGGTTACTGATGGGTGACTGGTCATGGTCACTGATGGGTGATGGGTGACTGGCGGTGGTCACTGATGGGTGAGGAATGACAGGCCACGGGTGACTGGCGGTGGTTACTGATGGGTGATGGCAATGGTCAGTGATGAGTGACAGGCGACAGGCTACGTCAGTGTTGGGTGACAGGTGCATTGGGGGGCAGGGGGGCATGTGTCAGTGGGATTTTACCATGCAGATCAGTAACTCACTGATCACAGCTCTTCTCTCCTCACACTGGACTCTGTGTGAGGAGAGAAGAGCTGGTAACAGTGAGTTACAGCTCTGTTTACATTGCATGTGATCGGCTGTGAAGTAGATCACAGCCGATCACAAGATATCAGCCGCCGCCTAGCGGCTGATACCTGTGTCGGTGACAGGCAGTGTTCCCTAGGAACACGCCGCCACCGACGCACACGCACAGCGGGCTGTTCACCCCTGTCGGTGAAGCGGTGTGTCCCGGGGACACGCCGACACCGACAGAGCCGGGATGCGCACGCCCGATCGCGCGCAATCCCGGCTTAAAGGGAGGACGTCATATGACATCCTCCCGGAACGAGAGCCGCTCCGCTCCGCCATCATTTCACGGCGGGCAGACGACAAGCGGTTAAATAAACCTGGCTGCAAGCCAGAATTTTACAAAGCCTGCTGTGCAAAACTGCTTTCATCCCAGGAGAACTGATCCCCATTAGAGCTGATCCCTTACACGTGGTGGACTCAGCAGGCACCTTTTTGCAATGGAGGAGATCTTGAAGGCCTTGCTACAGGTGACTGCGGCTCAGTGGTAGACTAACCTCCAAGTCGCACAAGCCGCTGCAGCACAGTGGGAGGAAAGTCGCAGACAACATGAAGCCCAGCAGGAGATCAACTGCCAGCTGGTGTAGGCTCTCGTGGAGCTAAAAAAGGGGCCTGCACCTCCTGTGCCAGTGGAACAGAAGTTGGTATGTGCCAGCTACCACCTGCAAATGCTGACGCCAGTCGATGATGTGGAGGCATACCTAACCACCTTTGAGAGAGTCACTGTGCGGGAAGGTTGGCAAAAAGAACAATGGGTGGGACTATTAGCACCTTTCCTGACAGATGAGCCCCAAAAGGCCTATTTTGATTTGGAACCTGATATGGCCCAGGACTATGAATCTCTAAAAATGGAGATACTCGCACGCCTGGGTGTCACCATGGCAGTCCAGGCTCAACAGGTGCATCAGTGGACCTACCGCATGGACCAGCCATCCTGCTCCCAAATGTTTGACTTGATTCACCTCACCAGGAAGTGGTTACAGCCAGAGACTTTGTCAGGTCCCCAGAGCGCATGTCATGGACCGATATCTACGTGCGCTCCCTGCTGCTTTGAGGAAATGGGTCAATCATGGGGACCCCAAAACGGCAAACCAACTGGTGGACCTTGTGGAGAGATATAGTGCTGCTGAGGATTTGTTTCACCTGTCTGCACCCCACTCCAATGTATCCAGGGGGGAAAGATTGCCCAGCAGACCCAGTAAGACTCTTCCAGGGGTCAAGGGCATGGGGAAGTTTGATAAGAGTAGTTCAGTTAAAGAGACTATGTGCTCTAGACCTAGAGACTGGCCAAAGAAGCCAGGAAGGTCTTGGGGACCCTTGAGAGGACTGGGTATAGAGCACATACAGTGCTACCGATGTCATGTATTGGGGCACATTGCTGCCAATTGTTCCCTGAGTGATGAACCCATCTAATGTAATAATGCTTATATGAACAGACACATTTCTCTTTTTGCACAGGTCGCATGTATAGCATCATGTTCAAGTTGCATAGAAAAGCAAATGTGTGTGATTGCTATTGACGGGAAACCTGTTACTGCGCTGCTTGACTCTGGTGTGATAACATTGGTCAAAAGCAGCTGTGTAAATCTGGCAAGCTTACACCCTAGCACTGTGGGGGTCATTTGCATCCATGGGGACACACGTGACTCCCAGACAGCCCTGGTCGAGATTGACACTCCTTTCGCCAGAGTGACCCATTCAGTGGGAGTGGTGCCTTCCCTGCTTCATGAAGCCCTAGTGGGGAGGGATTTTCCCCATTTTTGGAGGTTGTGGGAGGGTACAGAGAGCCCGGAGGAAAGAGTTCCTCCTATTGAGGAGGCACGGGAGTTCTCACCAAACCCTTTTTGTCAAATGAAAGGGGAGACTGGTGGCAGGACTGAGGAAGGAGGAGACCCTCTTCTTTTTCCTGTAATGGCTGGGGAGACAGAAGAGCTGGAACACAGCTCTCAGATTGAGGTTAATGAACCAGAAAACATCTCTGACTCCAATAGTGAGAGTGGACAGAATGTGACCCCTGACTAAGAGGTCAGGAGGGAAGATTTTTGAACAGAGCCATTATGAGATGTCACTCTCATTAGAGCCAGAGATAACTAGGGGGTGTCTTTCCCTTACATGGCTCTTAAGAACAAGTTGCTGTATCAGGTGGTAAAACATGGTGAGGACGAGGTAGAACAGCTGGTGGTTCCCAAACTCTTCTGCAAGATGGTCCCAGACTTGGTCCATGGTCATATAATCGGGGGGGCATCTGGGTGTAGAGAAGACACCAAGGAGAGAATAACCCAGAGGTTCTTCTGACCCAGATTGCATGCTGATGTTTGGAAATATTGTGAATCATGTCCCGAGTGTCAAACTGCTGCACCCCATTTTCGTAGCCCACTTGTCCCCATTTGAGAGAACTGGTATGGATCTGGTGGGGCCAATGGTAAAGTCTGCTCGGGGCCACCAGCACATTCTAGTAATTCTCGACTATGCAACACACTATCCTGAAGCCATCCCCTTGCGGAATACCTCCGTTAAGACTATTGCCAAGGATTTGGTCCAGGTCTTTAGTCGGGTGGAGATCCCAATAGAGATCTTAATGGATCAGGGTACCCCCTTTATGTCCCCCTTTAAGCTGTACAAAATCTCCCATCTCCCTACTTCTGTTTACCACCCCCAAACTGACGGTCTGGTGGAGAGGTTTAATGAGACCCTCAAAAGTATGTTAAAAAGGTGGTGGATACAGATGGGAGAAACTGGGACTTTTTGCTACCCTATCTCATGTTTGTCATATGAGAGGTTCCGCAGGCATCTACGTGTTATTTCCCGTTTGAACTCTTGTGTGGTAGACACCCCAGGCCCTGCTAGATGTTGCAAAAGAAACGTGAGAAGCAGAGACCACCCCGTATAGAAGGGTCATAGAGCATATCTCCTTGATGCAGGATAGAATTGCAGCTGTCCTGCCCCTAGTACGGGAACATATGGAGAGAGCCCAGGAAGCCCATTGGAGGGTTTATAATCGGGGGGCCAAAACCCGGACTTTCAACCTCGGAGACAGAGTACTGCTGCTAGTCCCCACGGTTGAAAGTAAATTCCTAGCCAAGTGGCAAGGTCCCTTTGAAATTAAAGAGAGAGTAGGGGAAGTAAACTACAAAGTTTACCAGCCAGGGAAAAGGAAACTTAAGCAAATATATCATGTCTCTTGAAACCTTGGGAGGACAGAGAAACTCCTCAAAAGAACAGGTTACCAATTACACCGGATGCGCCCATAACTGAATCCTTGTCACTGATGCAACAACATGACGTCAAGGAGTTTGTAAGTAAAAATAGAGACTTTTACTCTCCCCTACCCGGACTAACCACCGTAATACAACATGATATAATTACAGAACCAGGAGCCTGCATAAATGTAAAGCCCCACAGGATACTTGAGGCTAGATGAGAGGCAATGGTGAAGGAAATAAAAAACATGTTAGAGCTGGACGTGATAGAGGAGTCCCACAGTACCTGGCTGAGCCCCATAGTGCTGGTCCCAAAGCCCAATGGCATTATCAGGTTCTGCAATGACTTTAGGAAGCTAAATAACGTATCTAAGTTTGATGCATACCCGATGCTGCGGGTTGACGAACTAGTGGACAGGTTGGGAGGAGCCCGTTACATAACAACCCTAGACCTAACTAAGGGCTACTGGCAGATTCCCCTAACAGAGTCTGCAAAAGAAAAACATGCTTTTTCTACTCCCGAGGGGTCCTTCCAGTACAAGCTAATGCTGTTTGGTCTGCATTGGGCCCCTGCATCGTTCCAGAGAATGATGGACAAAAAGTTGGTCTGCATGGCTATCGTCCAAGAAGGAAGCCTCTTCTAAAGATGATACACAAGACAGCCTGCAAAAAGTTTGCTGAAGAAAAACAGACTAAGGACATGGATTACTGGAACCATGTCCTGTGGACTGATGAGACCAAGATACTCGTATTTGGATTAGGTGGAGTCAAGTGTGTGTGGCGGCAATCAGGTGAGGAGTACAAAGACAAATGTGTCTTGCCTACAGTCAAGCATGGTGGTGGGAGTGTCATGGTCTGGGGCTGCATGGATGCTGCCGGCACTGGAGAGCTACAGTTCATTGAGGGAACAATGAATGCCAACATGTACTGTGACATACTGAAGCAGAGCATGATCCCCTCCCTTTGGAGACTGGGCCGCAGGGCAGTATTCCAACATGATAATGACCCAAAACACACCTCCAAGATGACCACTGCCATGCTAAAGAAGCTGAGGGTAAAGGTGATGGACTGGCCAAGCATTTCTCCAGATCTAAACCCTATTGAGCATCTGTAGGGCATCCTCGAAGGGAAGGTGGAGGAGCAGCGGCGGCTGGTGTGGGAGGGGCGCTGGGGCGCCGCCTCCCCGCCGGCAAAAGACGAGAAAAAAAAAAAAAAAAAGTCAACCCCGCCCACCTACAGGTGGCGCCGGTACATTGACTTTCTTTTTTTTTTTTTCTTTCGGCTCCTTGGGAGTCACATGACAGGCCAAGTAAGTGAGCCTATTGGTCGGCCATTCACGCCTATGCATGTGCGCTTCTTCCTGCGGCCATGCATAGGCTGATTGGCTGCCCTGAGCCTCCGCTCAGGGTGATTGGATGAGGGGCCGGGGGCGGGTCACTGTGGCCTGTCTCTTATA
>BLSH010221292.1:63731-75340 GCA_018402905.1 Glandirana rugosa | reverse complement strand
TATTTTCCAAATTAAAATTTTGTATAATGTGTTCTATGACGAGGTATAAAATAAATTTTGACCATAATATTCATTTTGCGTTATTTGTAACGTGAGTGTTTCGGGACACGGGGCAGACCGTGATTCCCTAGAATTCGCGTACGCTATTCATTCACCTCATCGCGACCTCACGAGAGTAGCGTACGCGAATTCTAGGGAATCACGGTGAAAATTTATTTTATATGATGTGATATTTAAGGGGAAAACACAGGGCCCACCTCAGTGATAAAGATCATGGTAGCGTCACTGGTAACCTCCTATTGACCACCTACTTACTAAACGGAATATCCAACTTGGTTTGCGTTCCAGTGTCTTGTAAGTGCTTCACCACAATGTGCTCTGAAAGGGGTGGCCACTCACCAGATATATTTGACTCCTTATCACATGAGGTCAAAAAGCGTTTGGTTCAACCTATAAGGCAAATCATTCATCCACCAGTTATCCTCCAATGGTCACTGCGATGGTACTAGAAATAGTGACTCCACCCGGGACACAAAAGGGGAATTTATAGTGTAGTATATTTTATTTAAAAGTGGCACTAAGGGATCTTAAGCGCATGCGATGAGAGCACTCCAGCGCTACTCCACTTACTTATCGCATGCGCTTAAGATCCCTTAGTGCCAGACGGGGCACAGGGCTTTGTGAGTGCAATGTTTATTGCGTTTTACTTATAATACCAGTTTTAAATAAAATATGGAGCAGTATCTTGTGTAATATGTTTTAAAATTAAACCTTTTATTGGTAACCTAAAATATTGCACTCACATTTAGGTAGTACAATCAGGCAAAGATAAAACATCCACCACCATGTTTTCTACATTCCAACCGTGAGTGAATGGTTTGCCAGAAGTGACATCAGCACGTATGGTGCCGCCCTACGCGTTTCGTCATTAGACGTCTACTGGAGCGGTCAGATTACCAATAAAAGGTTCAATTTCAAAACGTATTACACAAGATACTGCTCCTTATCTTCACATGCCTTATCACGGGCTCCATGGGACCATGGCTCCAATCTAGGACCATTTTTTCTGCCAAACAACCCCTAGTGGGGACCGCCGTCTGGTGAGTGTTCTGGGCATTGGGGAGCACAGAGTGGATCACGAATGAAGTGGATTTGAAATCACCATAACTTGTGTCTAGAAGATATTTCAGCGGATTGCTTTTAAAGATAGCACATTGAGAGACGTTACACACCAGTTTAAAGTGGAATTGTATATAGATTATTATACTGGTCACGAATGATTGCACAGCACTTGGCACTTTTTTAATGTGATTTGTGATATATTTATTTATAATTATATTTATATAAGTAGGTTGCAGGGCACTTAGCACTTTTTTCTTGTTTACATTAGGAGTATATCATATTGGTATATTGCACAGTCCAGGATTTATTGTATGGGATAATCATATACAAACATCACACAACTCAGTTTTATTTATATATTTTTTTTATTTTTTAATTTGTTGGTTTGGCAATGGATCATTCACACATATATATCCCACAGTTCAAGGTTTGAAGTTATTGTATACATTCTTTCACTTTTTTCATCTATACACTTACCAATCATGTCTGTAGGGAATTTGTTACCTACGGTCAGATTCGTTGTTAATCCTTGAATTTCAATACTTTAGGAGATCACATTTATACTGAATTTTGTATTTTATTTATATAAACACATAAATAATTGATATTGTGATTACTTCAGAGATATAACAATATATCTAAGAGGGCTTTCCCTCCCTTTTGGTAAAGATTTTTTCGGAGTTTCCTTTTAGTACCTATTAGAACACCTGACAGTAATTAACATAGAGCAGCGCCAATTCCACCAATAATTTGCATATTTATAAAGAAAACGACACCTATGTGAAGTTTTTCGGTGGAGGCAGCAGCTCTAACAGTAACTGAGTATTCCTATCCATCTGCGTGGAACACTCTCACATTACTTTTTTTTCAAGCTTCTTCTGTTTTAAATTCACATGGTAATCCTGCTAATAATAACACATCTCCTCTACCTGGATGGCTACATCACTTCTCCACTATATCTATGGAGGGAGTGATGGTTGTTGCTCTATACTGCTCTCCAAATATTGACTCCAAACATTTTTGAGTCTCTTCATCTCTATTGCACCCAGGGCAGAGCATTTGGAAGTTTACGATAGTTTAAGATAGTGAGGAAGGAATATATTCTTCAGTGCAGCTCACAGTAAGTAACATGGACACTGTATTTAAGGGAAGCCCAACAGGTATTTTCTCAGTTTGGAAAAAAAAAATAGGTAAACCAAAGCAGCCATCACATCTAAAAACTGTAAACTGCACCATATTGCATTTTGTTCTTAAGTTTAGTTATCCTTTAAGTGCATGAATGCTATTACTGTGTAACAGGCATTTATTACCACTCACAGAGATGACAGCACTTCCCAACAATGCCTTCCTCTACAGAAGGACAAAGCCATCTTTGTTTAGGCATCATTCAGCTTCAACTGGCTGGATTGAAATGCTGGCCCAGAGATACTGGTACACACACACACACACACACACAAGTTCTGCTGCCTGTGTGGTTCTTGGTTGTGTTAACAACCCTCAGGCACAAAACAGCCCCCTGCTACTGCTGCTTACATTGTGTCTTACAAAAATATTTAATTGATGCAGTCTGATTGCTAGGGAAGATGAAACTTCAAGTGGCTGTAAACCTCAGACATGAAATATGAACAAAGTGCATCCTTCTATACTCTGTACTTGCCTCTACCCAAAGCAGTGAGTGGGATTTTTGTCTGCTGCATCGTTCCTATGCTACCAGCATGATTCACTTTTGAAAGGTGTTCCTGACACCGAGAGGATAAAGAGGTGATAGGGAGAAGGACTCCAGGACACAGCCTGTGACTCTACAACTTGTGTAGTAGGAATTGTTTTATCTCTGTATCATCTGAGGCTAGTCACTTCACTATACAGGTATAGGTACAGGTATGCTGCATGTGAGTGTTTTTTTTAAACAAAACAATTTATTTGGGTTCAAGAAAATCAGAGATATAACCATGTTTATTGATACAGTAACAAACTGGCATGATAAAGTAGCATTTCGGCAAAAAAATGAAATCGCCAAAAAAGAATATTACATATTGCGTAGTACAAGACATAATGGAGAGTCAAAAAACCCTATAAAAGAGAATACTTTAAAACAATAAAGAATGGGAATGTCTAATAAACCAATGCCATATCGAGTACTATGACAATTATTATAGATAGTCTGATAAAATGTATAGGTCAGGAAATAAATCATAGGAGAACATATGGAGCCAAGGTTGACTAGAAATTAGATGAAGGTTATCAATACCACTTCCTTTCATGCACCAGCATAGTGTCAAATGGTGAGGTAGATTTTTCCAATATTTTGATCCATTCCATACGCAAGATAACTTAAGTCCACATTACTGAGTCAGATCTCCAGTTAAGAGTGATGACACACTGAATGGTACTAAACAAGAAGTGGAGTAACCTTTCATGAGATGTATGCGGGTGGGGGCACATTGGGAATGGAAGAAAACATTAGGCACATTGGTAGCATTAGGGTGATTTGGGAGTCTGTAATTTGTTCATTTGTCCTAGCTGCTTGTTGCCACACTGGGCGTAATTTTGTAAAGCTCCAAAAAATGGGAGTGAGGGTGGCACGATCAGCACATCCTCTATAATAGAAGATTTAATGATTTCTTCTATTTCTTTATATCTGTGCTCTGAATCTCCTCTTTTAAAAACTTAAGTAGGGATTAGCAGGGCTGGGACAAGGTCATTTGGTGCCCTGAGCGAAGATGGCAAACTGCCCCCCCCCCCCCGACACCCTGCCACGGGGTCAGTGTCATTTCAAAACAAGAAAACACTTAAAATACAGAATCAAATAGGTTTAACCACGTCACCTCCGGAAGGATTTCCCACTGAAAATTGCGTGGTCGTGCGACGTTGTACCCAAACAAAATTTGAGTCCTTTTTTTCCCACAAATAGAGCTTTCTTTTGGTGGTATTTGATCACCTCTGCATCATTTCTGATCACCGCTATAAGCAAAAAAAGAGCAGTAATATTGCAAAAAAAAACAATATTTCTTACTTTTTGCTAAAATACAAATATAAAAAAATATATAAAAAATGAATTTATTCATTGGTTTTGGCCAATTTATATTCTTCCTCATATTTGTGGTAAAAAAAATTGCAGTCGGCGTCTATTGATTGGTTTGCGCAAAAGTTGCCACTTTTACAAACCATGAGAATTCATTTATGGCGTTTTTACATTTTGTTTTTTTACTAGTAATGGCGGCGATCTGCGATTTTTATCGGTACTTTAATATTGGGGCACACAAGTCGGACATTTTTGACACTTTTTTGGGACCAATGACATTTATACAGTAATCAGAAATTTAAATATCGACTGATTACTGTATAAATGTCATTGGCAGTGAAGGGGTTAACCTGCAGGGGGCAGTGAAGGGGTTAACTGTGTTCCCTAGGTGTGTTCTAACTGTGAGGGGGCTGGGCTGCTATGGGCATAAGAGATCTAACTGATCCCAGTGACAGGGATCAGTAGATCTCTTATATGCCACCTGTCAGAATGGGGAACTGCCTTGTTTACATCGGCGGATGCCCCGTTCTTTCCCTCTGGCAGCTCATCGCGGCTCACAGATGGACATCGGGTGCCCCCGAGCCACGGGTACACTCCACCAGAGTGCACCAAGCATGAGAGCGCACCGCCGCCTAGCTGCGCATGCGCGAATTGACGCCTATTTATGGTGATTCGCGAGACAGCGCCACACTGCCGCCGTTAAAAGGCAGTGCTCGGTCGGAAAGTGGTTAATATGACAGCCCATCACAGTACACATTGTGAAACGATAAAACACACATGTGCTGTGCTTTACTGGCTAGGTGCATTTGGATGAAATTCAAAATAAATAGTACTGCCATGTAATATAATAACATGTGTTGCAGTAACACACAGTAAAACACACATGTGCTGTGCTGGTTAGGTGCGCTGGTGCATCATTCAAAACAAATGATGCCACAATGCATTGTACAGAATAATACCATGCTCTAACATGTAGCAGTAACACCCAGTAAAACAAGCATGTGCTGTGCTTTGGCTAGGTGCATTGGGACAGTCTTCCAAGTAAGTGGTATCACAATATAATCTAAATAATAGCATCATGGTATTATTCTGTACAATACATTGTGGCATCATTCGTTTTGAATGATGCAACAGCGCACCTAACCAGCACAGCACTTGTGTTTTAATGGGAGTTACTGCAACACGTGTTATTATATTGCATTGATCTTTTTTTCTTAGTAAAATGCACTTTATGCCCCTCCATTTCAGTGCCGCCATAGAAGTAGAATAGCCACAAGGGCTATAACAACATTCCATTTACACTGAAAGTGCTAAGGAAGATAGGAGATGTATCTGAATAGGGCTATTAGATTAATGAGTACACTGGCCAGCAAGGACAAACTCTAGTGTCCACTAGACTGAGCGAGTACATTTATAGACATCACAAACAAAAAATAGAAAAACAGAGGTAAGAAAATGGAGAGGGGCGTACCCAACTTTTGGCATGCACGCACCTCCTGCCTGAAGCTCCATCACTGCTAGGCAATCCTGGTCTCGATCCTAATCAGCCATCCTGAGCATCAAGGTCTTTCCAGCCTCCCTATGCTAATAACAGATTTTTGCATCTGCCTCAATGGTAAAACTTGGGCAAAACACTCTGCAAAATTAGGATTATTGTCTTTTCTACTTTGCTAGTTCGGCAGATCAAGGTGGCAGCAGCCCCACTAGTCCATGTGGCAGATGGTGATCACTCATAGGGTGTGGGTGAGCCTTTTTCAACTCCTATACAGGCAAACACCACCTCACCCTCTTCTGCACTAGATTATAGGAACTCTACCCAGACAGAGGACAAAAAACCACCCAGAGAACCAATGCTCGCACAGATTATGCAGATGATTCAACCATACCAGGCATCCCTGACTATGCACATTAATGCACTCAATGTAGATCTCTCTATCTTAAAGAATTATGGACACAATATTTAGTTCAGAAAATTCTAATGCAGAGTAGCACATCAGAACTCGGAGGATGATTTGCATTTTTAGAGTTTTAAGAAATATAACTGCTGCTTCCAGTGCAAAGGCTGCCATATTGAGGGACCAGGAACTTCGGTAGACAGCCTAATTACCTTTCTGACTGCTGCTGCTTTATACAGGCCAACTGCCCTTTAAGTCAAGAGGGCTATTACCTTATTGCTGAAGCACAATCTAGTGTGCTTGAGTTGCAGCAGGTGGAGTGGAATGGCAGTGGTCCTCCTGGCCAGGCTCCTTCTTGGTCATACTCCGAGTCTCACTGAGCACCACCATGACGTCACGCCACTGGGGCCAGTCTACTCCTCTGTAGGGGGGGTAATGAATGAAGGGATCGTGCCGAGTGCAGGAGCGTGCTCGGCACACACTGACAGTTTTGTAACACACATATTTTGTGATACAGGCAGGGGCAGCGGCGGCCGGCTGTATAATGTGTTTTTTTAAAGACTTCACCTGTGCCCCCTCCAGAAAATGGTAGTGCCCAGGGCGCTTCAGACCCTGCCTAGTACTGGCCCTGGGGAATAGAGAGAAAAGGAGAGAGATATGTGAGGGCTTTTAACCACTTTAAGAAATGCTTCCTCCTGCCTAAAAAGCTGCCTGGAGCTCAAAGATTGCTTTTTAATAAAAGGTGGAGATTTTCTGAAAGTGTGCACTGTTGCTGATTTGTTGTTACCTCAAGGTCTACTTTTAGTAGCAGATGTAAAGGTGCAGCTTTTGTAACAATGATACAGTCCGTTGCGGCTGGTGCTGTATATTTTGGGGGTAGGGGTAGCGGCAAACAAGAAATTCCAAAGCCATCCACCCACCCCAGTTGGACCTTCACTTAAACCCCCCGTTACTTACCCCA
Organism: Glandirana rugosa; assembly: GCA_018402905.1. Classification (NCBI taxonomy): domain Eukaryota; kingdom Metazoa; phylum Chordata; class Amphibia; order Anura; family Ranidae; genus Glandirana; species Glandirana rugosa. The sequence goes on along the minus strand of BLSH010221292.1, from coordinate 68,340 downwards.
TCTAGGTTGTGAGCAGCTTCGGCTCCTTCCTGTGTCTACTCCTACTTGGCAGCAACTTAACCCTGCGTCTCGGCCTTCACGACGGCTTCCTCCTCGACGTCTTCCCTCCTCCTTCCCTCGGCGTGGCGGTCAATACGATGTCTTTTCCTCTTGGCCATTTGGGTCTCAGGACCAGTTTCCTGATTTGCTGGAAAGAGAAACAGGAAGACAATAGTGAATTTGCTAGTGTCACACAACTGGGTAGGCTCAGGGTGCAAACTTAATGGCAAAGTGCAAATTTTGTGTCCATTGACCTGTGTCCTTTTAAAATACTACAAACTTGGAATTCAACTTTCAGACCACATTGGGCCATTCAGTTGCATTGTTTTTTCTAATGGGGAAGTGCTCCAAAGGAAGGCTGGATATGGTAGTTCTGTATTCATCAATTGTGGAGAGTAAATCATAGTAAGAAAAAAGAAAATCAAACACAGAGTATTCACCTTCACAAGCAAAAACACATTTATAACAAACACACATGCTGGGATAATGTAAAACATTTTACTTTTCCACATTCCACTATCCTTGAGAGGAAGCTTCTCAGATATCTTTAGCATAACACCATACTAAGATAAAAAGCCAGAATTATGTAAGAGAAGCAAGAAACTCTATTATAATTATGACATCTGTATGGTATGGGATCCTAACAGATTGTACAGTTGGCACTTTCAAGTTACATTTCACAGTTTCACAGAACAAACCCTGATGCTTTGCTCCCTGAAAATTCCAAGCTTAGTTACATGGATCGAGAGCAGTACAAGTAATGTGATTTTCTGGTGTTTGTTCAGAATTAAAGAATACATTTAGGAGTGGTTTAAAAATTATAGAGTCTCCTCAAGCCTTTGCTACACTTAAAAATAATCAGACCTCCAGAATGGGACGAATACTGGCCTCCCAGGTAATATAGGAATGGAAGTTCAGTTCAGAAATGAAAGTTCTGATGACCCAATTGTATAGGCTATAATTAGTTCATGTAAGCAGTGAGGATGATGGAGACTAATTGTACACTTTGGGGCTATACAATGCAAGTGCCACAATGAAGAGGATCTTGGCTGCACTCCCTTTTCTACCACAATTCCCACAAAACATTCTGGATCTGAGGGCTAATTTTTTAATGTGTTGCAGCTGGGAGCATTTAAGAGTGGTATGGGGTGAATATAAGACAGAGAGACATCTGGGCCTATTAAGAGGGGTGTTTAAGGATCTCTGTATACAGAACACAGCGACTGATAGATATTGTTAGGAACCCCATTCAAAGGCAAACCTACTGCTTTGATTTACATAACTGAATTGAAAGACAGTGCAATACCTGAAATTGGCGTATGCTGATCATAAGAGGACTTGATTACACAAACTAAATGAAGTACTTACAGGGCATTTGGTGACATAAGCTCTGCTCAACTGTATACTGGCAAACTGATATACCATTGGGAAATAAATGAGTGCTAAAGACCCTGCCCCCCTTTACTCCTTGGAAACTGAACACACAGCCACTAGGACTGAATTTTGGTATCATGTCATACAATGTATAACGTAATAAAATACAGAAATTCTATATTTCACTTTGTCTCTGGGATTATGCTTATACACCTCATTTATCAGCATCCTTGGCAGCAGTAACCTCTGTAATGCACAGAGTTAGCACTTATATTCAGTTCTGTATTTTATTAAAAGGAAAGGGCAATGGAGACTTTGTACTTTCTTGTACCCATTGAACTTCACACCTTAATGGAATATACTCCCATCTACCTTATTTACTTTTCCTCCAAGTGTTTACACCCCCTCCCAGTTCTACTTTGTAGAAGAATCCCTTCTGTTTTCAGTCGGCAGTACTGAAGGTTGACTGCACAATCAGCTTTACACTCTCATGGCTTATTGCAGCTCTTCCTTCTATTCTTTGCCCCTGCAACCACAACACACAAAAGTTGTTTTATCGAAACATGAAGAAATAATCATTTACAGGCACAGTCGGTTGAATAGGAGTTATCTGTATTGATTAAAAGAATTACAGAAATAACTAGACAAGACCAAACAACTTCTCTATGAATCAAAAAAACAGAAAACAGGACAGGTACAGATAATAATAAATGAAGGAATTATCAATCGACATGCAAGCCAAGACATGTAATTTACAAGAATATCTACAAAACTAAAACACAAAAACATAGCAGTTAAAAGTGATTGTAAACGATCACCTTGTAAAACATCCCATTCAGTTTAAAATAGATATTAAAGGCAAACATTTTGTATAGATATAACAAAAATGTAAATTCATTTTTTTATAAGGGAACACATCCCCTCTGTTCTCAGCTGCATAAGAGCTGGGGGGAGAAGGATCAGCACTCTGAGCTTCCCAGTGAATGGCTGTGCAGCAATGGCATGTCAGGACAAGTCTGATCATTGAAGGAGAGCGGGCTAAGTTCCCAGCATAGCTAGAGAACTGACCATGGTGTGTTCTCCTGCTTAGTGTGATCAGTTTTTAATAGGAAAGCTAGGGGACTAGCAGAAACACCAATATACTTTCTCATAAAAGTACATGGCACAGTAAGCACATATCAGGAATATGAAGTGTTGGGGTAACAAACAGAAACATGTCCACAGAGACACAATCAGTACCACATTGCCACAATAAAAAAGCACATCACATGTCTCTACACATTAAGGGCGTTGTAAAGGTAAGGTATTGCATTAAATTGGAAGTACACCCACCACTCACCCAGTATAAACTAATGGCACAGTATTAATATATATAGGAAGAAAGGAATGGGAAATATCCCCGACTGGAGTGGACTTTATGGGCACACCACGAGACAACACACACTCAAAATCTGTTAAAATTACATTATTTATTTTGAGAGTTCATTAAAAAACAGAATCTTAAAATATTGAAAGATTTCAAGGTAAGAGCAAACAACCTTCATTAGACAACTTATACAATAATCTCTAAACCATGTTGAATACATTCTGGGCAATACATTGTACCATAAACAGACAACAATGTTCGTGCAGAGTAGGTTGACACTTTTCGTTTAAGCAAGCTTCTTCAGGACCTCTCACATCATAGGTTGAGATTAATTCTGTGGAAGAAAAAAACATATCCATGAGTACAATGATTAAAATGTAGCTGTATACTGTACATTAAAGTATATCACTCTAATACATTTTATTATCTGTAATGCTTATGATTGGTTGTCTGTGCTCAAAGGAAAATGCTTAGGGGGCGGACACAGGGGGCAATAGGAGTAGAAATGAATGGTTGGACGTAGGTACAGATGAACGTGTGCCTTAAACCTGAGTATATATTTATAATGGTATTATTGTGGGCCAACTTGTGACTATTGTTACACTCTCAATACAAAACAAGGCATTAAATAATACCTGGTAGAGGCCTCCAGACACTTCGTAGAAAATCTACCACCGGGGGTACCCGAGGTTGTGTTGGTAGAGGCTCCTGGGAAGGAAAGAGAGGTATATCTAGTCTACAGCGTAGATATATCCTGTATATAATTGGTGGAACATATCTACACCAAAGATATGTCACTAAGCAGTGCCAACTTACCCACAGCGCTAAATTTAATGCCTGGTACCGGAAACGTCTGTATTGTGTAACAAGGCTTCACAGGCTGCAAGATTAGGCCTATGTCTACAAATAAAAGATAAGACACAGGAACAAAATATTTGCTGTATACAAGGGTATCCCCTAATGCGGGGGTCAAATATTTAGAAAGATACAGGCGGTCCCCTAGTTACAAACATCCGACTTACAAATGTAGTGAGACAACAGGAAGTGAGAGGAAATCTCCCCCTAGGAGAGGAAGAGTTATTATGGGAAAAAGGTGTCTCCACTGAAGCTTTATCACCAAGGTTTGTTTCCACAACAACCCAAAATTTTCAAAATCCAATTATCATTGGGATAGGAAGTAAGGTGAAATCTTCTGAACAGAAACTATAATTTCCCCCTTGATCGCTTTCATTCATATATGCCCTACACCAAATGCCCACTCTCGTACCAATAAATATACTCATATTTATGCATATCCTGATTAGTGTTAAGCGAACCCGGACTGTAACGTTCGGGTCCGTACCGAACTTTCGGGTGTCCAGGGCACGGACCCGGACATTTCAAAAATCGTTCGGGTTCGGTCCGGGGTTCTGATATTTTACTCCACGTGTTGAGAAGCTGCAGGGCAGCCAATCAACAAGCGTTTCACTGGTTTGCCCTTAGAAGCCATCACAGCCATGCCTACTAATGGCATGGTTGTGATTGGCCAGTGCATCATGTGACCCAGCCTCTTTATAAGCTGGAGTCACAGTGCTGCAGTCACATGCTCCTTGGGTTAGTGTAGGGAAAGGAAGCTGACAGCGTGAGGGAGAGATTTGAGACATTTTAAGACCTGATCCTGCATCCTGAGATAGATTACTTTACTACTGCTGTCTGTGCTGTTGCTCTGAGGACAGATAGCAGAAATTAGAGATTTCACATACCGCTGCTTTGAGTTGCAGATCAAGCTCTGCATAAAACAACGATCGCTACAATCGTGCTCAACGATCAGATTGTTGGACTAATTTGAGA
>BLSH010221292.1:28301-40915 GCA_018402905.1 Glandirana rugosa | reverse complement strand
ATAAGACTCACCTGCAGGTACCTGCAGGAGGTCTTAGCGCGAAGGGCGCGCGGGGGACCCCGCGCGTGTGCCCTTGTAGATGGAAGGTGGAGGTTGCTAACTGTCATTTAGCAGTGCTGTGGGCATTACACATCACCCACAGCACTGCACACGTCTTTCCTCCCCCCTCTCTCCTCTCACACTGCACCGATCGGTGCAGAGAGGAGAGAGAAAAGCCGGCGGAAGCGCCGGCTTGTTGACATGTGATCGCGCCGTCATTGGACGGCGCGATCACGTGGTGAAAGGCCGCTCACAGCGCCCATTCACCGCGATCCGTGATCAGTCGGGTCCCCCGGACCCGACGGTCACAGATGTTCCCGTGTGCGCGCCCCAGGGGGCGCGCGGGAAGCGCGATTCTGGAGGACGTCCATGGACGTCCACTCAGAATAACCCGACCGCGCTGTGGACGTCTTTTGTCTATAGCGCGGTCGGGAAGTGGTTAATCCCTTAATATTCCAGAAGTCAAAGACACTATGTATAGTGGATGGAAGAAACATTGGATTACCTTGTATGGACAGATGATTTGATATGTGTGAGGGGAGCCCGATCAACCTTCTCACCTCCCTCCAGGCTACAACTGTGTCTTTGATCAAAACACATGTTTTGAGGTGGTGTGGTAGTGCGGTCAACTTCGAATGAAGGACTGCTGAAAGCGTGTAGGGGGAGACCAGGGCACCCTCAAGGATGTTATTTGAATATCTGATATTACCAGTCAGCCAATCTATCCCCTGTCTAAGAAGGCATGGTAAGTCATAAAGCCGTATATTGGGCAGTCCTGCACCTTCCTCCTCCCTAGGGAGGCATAATTTATGTAACGCAATCCGTGGTATTTTACCCTTCCATAAAAAAGATAAGAGCTCTTTGTTGATTTTTTGCGTGTCTGCATGTTTCAGCAAGAGGGGTATTGTCTGCATAGGGTACAATAAACGAGCAAATGACACCATTTTGAAAAGGTGGCATCTGCCAAAAAACGAGAGGGGAAGGATCGCCCATGTTTCTAACTCTTTAGCAATTTTTGTGATAAGAGGTGGGTAGTTTAGAGAGTACAGAGAGGATGGGTCACATCCAAATTGGATACCTAAGTAGGTTATGTGGTGTTGGGCTTGAGCGAAAGGAGAGGTCGATTTCCACCTATCTGCTAATCGGGGTTGAAGTGCTAGTACTTGACTTTTATCAAAATTAATTTTGAATCCCGAGCACAGTCGAAAGGATGCAAAGATCTCTTTGAGTTTGGGAAAGTCTAATTGGGGTGTTGTGGAGAATAATAGTATGTCGTTCGTGAATAATGCGGAACACATGATTTGATTATCTATTGGGATGCCACTAACCCCTGTATGAGAGTTGAGCAGACGGGATAGGGGTTCTATAGCTAGGTTAAAGAGAAGAGGGGACAGGGGGCAACCTTGACGTGTACCCTTCTTTAAAGGGATGGTGTCAGATGTGAAGTCTGGTGTGACCAGTCTTGCGGAAGGGGAGGCATACATTTGCTTTATAAATTGAATGGTCTGGTCGGGGAACCCAAATGTCTCCATCACCCTGAACAACCAGGAAAAGCAGATGTTGTCAAACGCTTTTTCTGCGTCAAGTGACAAGATAATGACATTGTGGTCTGGATGGAGTTTTGCATATTCTAGCGCAAGTAACACTTTCCTGATGTTCAGGGTGGCAGAGCGTCCTGTGACAAAGCCCGCCTGGGCTGGGTGCAGTATGTCGGGCAAGATCTTGGCCAATCTAGAAGCAATTATTTTGGAAAGGATTTTGACGTCTACATTAATCAGTGAAATCGGACGATAAGAGCCAGGATGCAAAGGGTCTTTCCCTGTTTAGGTATTAATTTGATATGGGCCTGTGTACCTGACGGGAGATATGTTCCCCCTTCCCACATCATGTTAAATAGATGTTTAATGGTGTCCGGAATAAAGTCTTTTGTAAGTTTATAAAATTCTCCTGTATAGCCGTCTGGGCCCGGGGCTTTAGCTGTCGCTAATGATTTAATAGTCGCTTGAATGTCTTCAACCGTAATAGGGGCACTGAGTGCTGTAACATGGGAGGGATCTAATCTGGGCAGGGGGATTTTATCTAGAAAGTTTCATGCTGTCAGTGAGTCAGTAGGGTCCGCCGCATAAAGGGTTGAATAAAAGTCTGTCAATATTTTACGGATATCTGAGGAAGAATTTAAGATTTTGCCCGAGTTGTCTTTCAGGGCCGAGATAAACGTTGGGTGTCTAGGGGTTGAACATAGTTTGGCCAACAATTTGCCCGCTTTATTACCATATCTTTGGTAATGAGCGGCTGTGTAAGCTGACTTTGTGGCTTCTTGGCCCTCTGCCCAGGCATCAAATTCTTGTTTCGTGATTTTCCAAGTTTGGATGTTGTCTGCGGTTCTATTTAGGGAGAGGCTTTGGTGAGCAGTACGCAGCTTCTCGCTGGCCTTAACATATTGTTGTCTAGCATGCTTTTTGTATTGGACTGTGTATGAGATGATTTTACCCCTTAGGAATGCTTTGCCCGCATCCCAGAAGAGGTTTGGGTCCGTAATATGTGCTCCATTTGTGGAGACATATTCTTCCCAGGAAGTGTAAAGCATGTGGCAGAAGTCATCGCTGTCTGTTAGGTACGACGGAAATCGCCAAATTGGTGAGGTGGAGGAGGGCTTAGTCCCTAGTATGTGGATCGAAATTGGACTGTGATCCGATATTCTTGCGGCATGAATTTCAGAGTTGCGGGTTATGTATGTCATATCTGAAGATGTGAAAAAGTAATCAATTCGGAAGAAAGATTTATGGGGAGGGGAAAAAAAGGTGTATTCGCGGTCTGTGGGGTGGGTTAGGCGCCAGAACTCAGTCAGCTTAATTGAGTCTATCACTTGAGCTAGGGGTGACAAGGGTAGTATCTCCCCTCTAGTTTTGGATTGTGACTTTGGATGTAAGTGTGACCTGTCTTCTGATGGCGACATAACTGAATTGAAGTCCCCACCTACCACATGAAGGGACTCTGGGACTGCCATTACCCATGAGGTCAGATCCTGAAAAAACTTTGTGTCTGGGGAGTTAGGGGCGTAGATGTTAGTAATGGCTATCTCTTTTAATGCTAATGTGAGGGGAAGTGTGATTTTACGACCAAGCTCGTCAGTGCGGACCTTTCTCAGTGTGTGTCTCAACGATTTATGTAGCAGAATAACTACTCCAGCCCAATGTCCTACCGCTGCAGACCCATGCACTTCACCTACCCATAGTTTACGTAGCCTTGGTAGGTCGTCTACGGACAGGTGGGTCTCTTGTAGGAGAGCCAAATCTGCCCTCAGACGTTTCAGGTGTCTAAGAACCATCATGCGCTTACCTGGGGAGCGAAGTCCCTTGACATTCCAAGATACAATCTTCAGGTGATCCCCGTTTGGATGCGAGGCCATTTTTGGTTCAATGTTCGAAGTATATGTGGTTGGTAGGGATCCAACCCTGGTCGGCCATGGTGCCCCTCCGTCAGGGGGTCACCCAAAGACCGTATGATACCTGAGGATAATAAAATAACATAAACAAGGTATATGTGATTAAGTTTCATAAGGCAAACATGTCGCTGTGGAGAGGATAGGGATGGGGGGGTGGGGGGGGGGAATCCTAGAATAGGACATGACTTCACTTTTTTCCTTATGGGAACCAACTACTACATAGAACAGTGGGACAGCCAGCCACTCCGTCTCCCCAGGAGCTGTAGTTTTTACCTTGGGGGGGAGGGTGTAAAGGCAGGATAGGAGGGGGATGGGGGGCATGGGGGAGTTGGGGGGATAGGAAATTCCTGGTCCCTGTAGAGACCCAGCTTAGATATGTTTAATTTACAGGGCACGGATCAACTGAGGAGAAATCTCCTGGGGGAAGGGGGGGGGGCTTGCTGCTCCCACCGCTTTTAGTGAAAACTTCAGAAGTTTCAAACCAAATACAATGTTAACATAGGCATAATGAAGACACATTAATGGTGCCAAAAATTTTAGAAAGTCTTGGGTAGAACCACCGCCTGTATGGTCCAGGGTGGATGAATTTGCCGAGGCAGCAGGGCCTATAGCCTCCTCTATATGTCCCATGTGAACCTTTGGGAGGTGAAAACTGGGTATATTAGTTAGTGTTCAATTAAGTGCTTGTCGAACCGAGGAGAGGAAAGCATAGGGAAAAAGAGAAGGGGGGAATTATACTTCCCAACTGTAAGTTGATCAGTCTGACTCAGTCTGTGTAAACTTCAACGGACTCCAGGGTGGTCTTCTCGAGGAGTTACACGGCTGCGCTTATATGGTGGTTTAGCTGGAGATCCTTCTTTTCCCACTTTATGGGCCCGCTGGGTAGCTGTTGGGGGTGAAGATCCTTCCGGAGCAGGGCTCTGGTCCATTGCAAGGTTAAGCGATTCATTGAGATAGCGTTCTGCTTCCTTAGGATTATGGAATGTGAGGTGTTCTCCAGATTGCAGGTGTATATGTAGAATCACAGGATATGCGAGTGTAAATTTGATTTGCTGGCCGTGTAGAGTCATGCATATTGCAGAGTAGGCTTTGTGTTGTTTCATCACTTCAATTGAATAATCTGCAAAAAGCAGCAGCTTTGCGCCATCGACCAGGAGTGAGCGAGATCTGCAAAATTTTTGCATAATCGCATTCTTGTCTGCATAGTTCAGGTAATTTACTATAACGTGGCGAGGCTTGGCATGGTTTTCCATGAAGTGTCCTATTCGATGCGCTCGTTCCACTATCCATGGTGTTTGCAGACCAAGTTGCTCTGGTATTGTTTTAGAGCAGATTGTGTGGAGTTGTGCATTGGATACCGATTCAGGGAGCCCAATCACTCGTAAATTGTTTCTTCGTGAGCGATTTTCTAAATCATCCAGCTTATCCCAGATGTCTTTATGGGAAGTAGTGAGGCGTGCGAGTGTCGCTGCAGCCGCAGCGGCTTCGTCTTCTAATAGAGAAACCCGCTCCTCTGCCTGTGTGATTCTTTGGCTTTGTGTTTTCAGCTCCATGTGGAGTTGTTCCAGGCCCTTCTGAACTGCTGCATCCACCGTAGACGCCAGGTTAGGAGCAAGGAGGGCCACTACCGCCTGAGCTATGCTGGCGGGAGCGGCCGGATCTGTATCCGAAGGGATGGATGTCTGTGCAACGTTCGTGGCGCATGGAACGGCCGCCATGTTGGCTGTAGCCGTGGCCTTGTCTCCCGTCCCAGGGATTGCAGAGGATACTGCCCTGGCGTATGACTGCTCTGCGAAGCGGTCCATAGGGGTCTCCCCAGTTGGTCAGTGAAGGGGGTGGTGCGTCTCGAGGTAAAAGCCGGTGTTTAGGGCAGATTTAGGGGAGCGTGTGGCGGGAGTTGTCTATGCTCACCTCCTTCCCATCAGGCCCCGGAACCGGAAGTACAGTTAACCCCTTGATTGCCCCCTGCAGGTTAACCCCTTCCCTGCCAGTGACATTTATACAGTAATCAGTGTTTTTTTTTTTTTTTAGATCTGATCGCTGTATAAATGTCAATGGTCCCAAAAAAGTGTCAAAAATGTCTGACATGTCCACCGCAATATCGCAGTCCCGATAAAAATCGCAGATCGCCGCCATTACTAGTAAACAGAAAAAATTTTAAAAACTCCATAAATTAATTCTCATGGTTTGTAAATGCGGCAACTTTTGCGCAAACCAATCAATTAATACCGATCACATTATTTTGTAGATATGTATTATAGCAAAAAGTAAAAAATATTGTTTTTTTTCAAAATTGTCACTAATTTTTTTGTTTATAGCGCAAAAAATAAAAACCGCAGAGGTGATCAAATACCACCAAAAGAAAGCTCTATTTGTTAGAAAAAAAGGATGTCAATTTCGTTTGGGTACAATGTCGCACGACCGTGCAATTGTCAGTTAAAACGATCCAGTGCCGAATCGCAAAAAGTGCTCTGGTCAGGAAGGGGGCAAATCCTTCCGGGGCTGAAGTGGAGCATTAGTTTGAGCCAAACATTGGCTGTTCATACGCTCGATTGAACATCTGAATTATCGGAGCATTTGACCGTTTGTACGCCCCGCCGATTGACCACAATACACTGCGCTGCCACACAGTGCATTGGAAGCCCTGATTGGCTGAAGCAATGAAAGCTTTGCCCAATTAGGGCACAGAGCACTGTCAGAGCCATGATTGGAGAAAGTAATGATGACTCTATCCAATCATGGCTCATTGTTCTTCGTCCCGCCCACACACTATAAAACTATTGTTTGTATATAGCAGCCATTTGTAGTATGATATTGGCGTGGAGAGAAATGGAACAGGGCTTTGTTCAGTACTTTTAGAGAGTTAATGTGCTATAGTGTGCTATTCTGATTCTATTTTCAGTGTAGAATAGCAGTTTAGTGAGTGTAGTGACCATTCAGTGTTACATTAGTGTCAGTTTATTTTGTCAGGGCAGGTTTACTGTAGTATAGTTCAGTGCATTAGTGCACGTTTAATGCAGTATATTTCTGTGTATTATTGCACGTTTCCCGCAGTATATTTCAGTGCGTTACTTGTTATGTGTGTTTAGTTACAACTTGGGGCAATGGCGCTCTTAACACTGTTGGCCTTTCTAAAGACCACCTGAGGCTTATCACAAGAGGTAGTTCCTAATCACAAATGATCCCCCCCCCCTTCATTTTTCTACATATCTCCATATGAAATACACACACTGGACACTGCTGGAAAGTTATACCAAACTGTTGATAAGCGCACCTGCTAGTTTTTTCTTTTGCATGTATTTACTGCCACCCACATGCCCGGTGTCTAAATGCAAGCTGGTCAAAGTTACTGGCTCTACAACTTCTGCCTTTCCATCTGGTGGATTCTGCCCCCTTTTGTGAATTTGCAGAATGTGCTATACCACAATGGCAGGTTTCCCGTCACTATTTAATTTCACGTAAGCCCATTCCAGCTCTGTACCATCACGTGGAAGACAATGTTGTGGCATCATTGGGCAGGGCAGTCAGCCGCATAGTCCACATTACTGCTAACACATGGTCCCGCTAGCATGGTCAGGGACGATATATATTTTGTTCAGAGCACACTGGGTAACTCTGCTTGCAACTTGGAGGGATGCAGGGCAGGGCTCAGTGCTGCAGCTTGTTGTGCCACCATGTCTCCATACAGCTAGGGGTGATGATGCAAGATTTGTCAGCTCTACCCCCTCCTACTCCTCCTCCTCCATGCCCTTCTCTGCTGAATTGTCCTATGAACCTCAAGTACCCCTTAAGCGTTCAAGGGGCTATTCAATGAGTCAGGTTAAAAGGTGCCATGCAGTACTTCAGCTGGGGTGTCTAGGGGACAGTAACCACTCCAGAGCAGAGATTCTTGCAGCTCTGCAGGGGCAGGCCCAGAGGTAGTTCATACCATACCAGCTGGAGTCAGGAATGGTGGTGTGCGATAATGGCACAAACCTCCTCTCCACCCTTAGACAGGGAAAGTTGACACATGTGCCATGCCATGCACATGTACTAAATTTGGTGGTGCAGCATTTCTTAAATAGGTACCAAGGGTTAGAATATCTGCTAAAGCAGGCCAGAAGAGTCTGTAGCCATTTCAGGCAGTCATACACAGCCAGTCCTTGGTTGGCTGAAATTTAGCGGGAATTCCACCTGCCCGTAAACCGCCTGATTTGTGACATGCCCACAAGGTGGAACCCGACTGTGGCAATACTGCAGCAGTTGCACATGCAGCAGAGGGCCATCAAAGAGTACCTGTGAGTATGGCATGACAGGCTCAGGCCGGCTCAGCTTTTTTTCCCCATGCCAATGGCTGCTCATAAAGAATGCATGCACTGTACAGTCACCATTTGAGGAGGCCACAAGGATGGTGAGCCATGACAATGCATGCATCAGTGACAAAATCCCTGTTGTGTTCCTACTGGACAAGTCTCTGCATGTCATTATGGGCAGGGCACTAAAGGCAGAGCAGTGGGAGGAAGAGGGGGACTTCCTTTCCTCACAAGGCCGGCTTTATGCAGACACCATTCTTCCTACACCACAGAGCACAGAAGAGGAGAGGAAAGAGGAGGATTCTGGCAGGTTTGGAGGCATTGAAGCAGAGGCAGACATACATCAAACATTAAGAGATGGTTTTCCATCCTCAGAACCCTTGGGAGCAGTGGATGGCTGGGAGGAGGCAGTTCCAAATATTGATGCTTCTCATGCCTCAGCAAACTTGTGGTGCATGGGCTCCCTCATGCTTCAAAGGACCCAAGAATGCGTGGCATAAAGGAGAAGGATCACTATTGGTTCGCAACCCTCCTTGACCAAGGGTAAAGTCTCAGAACTCCTGTCCCCATAGAGGGTGCATAAGATGAAATCTCTTGAGGACTCCTTAAAAAGGAGTTCATCTAATGCTTTTCCCTACTCTGGTAGCTTACAGTGTTGTGTAAAACAGTTTTAAGGCCTCTGTCAAGAGAGTGATGGAGAAGGGAAACGCCTAAGTGATGCATTTGAAAGTTTTTTTTAGTCCTCGCCACTCAGGGCTGTCAGCTTCCATATCCATTGGCAGCATCTGCATCATATGATGGATGATTATGTAGGGGTGAAAACAGAGATGGAGAGCTTTCCAGTTGACGGTTCACTGGGTTACTGGGTCATGAGAATAGACCACTGGCCAGAACTTGCATAGTATGCAATTGAGCTGCTGGGCTGCCCTGTTTCCAGCATGCTTTCTGAATGGACATTCAGTGCTGCTGGATGTTTTGTTACTGATAATAGAATGCATCTGTCCACAGACTCCGTGGACCGTTGACTTTTATCAAAATGAAAATATTATACAGTGCAGCGCTTAATAAATTATTATAAATATCACATTAGTGTAAAAAAAATATTGAAACATAGGTAGACCGTAGATGTAATCCCAGTCATGGAACATCACATAAATAAATATCATAAATTCATAGGTGAATACATGAATAAATAAATGAATAAAGTGTTCAGTGCAGCAAACAAACTGTCGGTATCTGAAGCGCCAACAGTTAAAAGTGCCCAAAAATCAGTTGATATCATTCAAAGTGCAAAAAAAGAGTGAAACATGTCCAAAGTGCCTCTTAGTAGATAGTAGAACTGTGCAAATCCAGTGACTATCCGGTAACCACTGTGAATGGTAACACCGCCACCATGTAAGGTAATGCCCTTACCAGAATTACAGAGATTATGCACCTGTATCACTCCACCGACAAAGAGCTCTTCCCTGGGATGGCCTCTGAGCTTATTATACCACGCCACACAGACCTCACCACACATGGATAGTTCACCTCCATAAATTACACTGAGCAATAGACAAAGACGTTCAGTTCATTCTTGACTGTTTCTACACCCAGTTCTTTCAAAGATAGTTGACTTGACTTGAGTTGCTTTTCAAAATGATGCACTTTTGTCCTGCACTAGTTCTGTATTGCTGGACTTCAAAAGAGCAAAAAAAGGGCAGTCACATTTGCTTGTGCTCTTAACTGAGCTGTCAAGCCATCAAATGGCTGATGTCACAACTTATCACATGTGCAGCACCATGTCAACTGCAGACCACACAGAAGCTAAGATGACAGCTTCCTTTACTGTAATGGCTTAGAGGGTTTAGTTCCATGTTAAGTGTATTAATGATAGATTTATACATCTCAACTAGATTGTGTGCATTAGTACGAAACAAAACTTTAGTTTTTTGGTGCAGTCCATTAGTGTCTGACTAAAGGTAATATGTGTTTTATTTACTGTACCTGGTAAGGTAATGCATTGCAAGAGCGTGTACCTGAAAACACACTGCAACCCTGGGAGATTTTTTGTTCATCTTGTTTCTTAACTTCTATGTGACATGATTAACTGTGTAAAGGTTGCTGTCAGCAATATGAAAAATTGTTCTGCCTTGCATCTGAAATGCAATTCTCTCACGCTTACCTCCAGTATATCCAGCCCACAGTAAAACTGATTAACAGTTTCATCATATTTTGCCAATCAAACCTCGGCTGGCAATGTTGATAATATAATTAGCTGCATATTTCTTTTTTAGTTGTGGAGAAATAAAATCTGCCCTCTCTCTCCTATTACTCGGCTTATTTTGTTATCCAAAATATTTAACTCACACAAACTTAGTTCCTTCTCCAGAATTCCATTTACAGCGAATCACACTGAACAAACATGATAAATGGAAAACCCTAGCCCCACACCTAATAGTAATAATAATTCCTTTTCCTTGTTCAAGAGGTCCCCTGCTGTCACAATGATTAGTTGGGGGAGATTTGCTACTAAGGGTCTTTTCACAGAAAAATTATTCTCTGCTGTGTTCATAACTGTGAAAAGCACAGTACAAAAAAAAGCCAGTCCCAATTATACAGCGTCTGCTTGTTACACAATGTAAGGGACTAATTTATACACAGTAGGTTCAAATACATACAAACCAATGACAACTAAATACCTTTGTCTATGTGTGTGATCAAGGTAAACCTTTACTGTTCATCGACTTTTTAAATCAGAAATTATATATTTTAGGAGACAGTGTTGCCAACCATCAGTAAATTTACAGACCCATTTTCTCCTGTCTGTAAAGGTCTATGGGACTGGAGAAACTGTCTGTAAATTTAGGGAGGGGTGGTTGGCTCTTCCACTGTGCAAATGGGAGTGTCGAGAGGATAGATCTGGTCCTCCATCCTTGGTGAGTGAGCACTGCACTCAGACTGGACGCTGTCCCCTCCCTTCTCTATCCCTCTCTCTCCTTCACAATCTTTCCGAGTCCATTCCATGCCCTGCTAGCAATTCAGGTACAGGTGAAGTACACTATGGGGATGACTTAATATATACTAGTCAGGCAAACTGATTAGGACCCATTCACACTAGAGCAGTGACTGGTGTTTTTCCGCACTGGGAGAATGCCAGTGACTGGTAGGGTACATTGAAAAACATTTTTTTCTATGTGTCCCATTCTCAAAACTACAATACAGCCCATAGGTGTGGTGCAGTGAGGTGAAATATTTGCAGCATGTCTCTCCGGGTCAGTCCAGCTGGGGTAGTGGAGTTCGGGTGGAAGCTGGAGATTGAGTATTAGGCTGTCAGTGGCCCAGGTGGGTATACCCCTAGTCTGGGGGGTGACCTCAGGCCTGGGCTTGAGTGCGGAAGGGACCACAACACAGAAGTGTCCTGACCAGAGGCACAGGAACAAAGTAGAGAACAACAGGAGAACACTACCGGGCATATCCCCAGGGAGGAAGACAGCCAGGTGTTACAGTCAAGAGAACTGAGAGGACTGAGGAGAGCTGTCTGGGGTGGATGCAGAGTCAGTCTGGGGAGGACTGAGTAGTCTTAGTTAGGAGGGCTAGTGAAAGGGGCAGCTGCAGCCAGATGAGCTGGCAGTGCCTGAGGACATGGTGCTAGACTAGTAGCCACAGGAGGAGGACAGCTGGGCACTGGGACTTTTTGTTTCACTACAAAAAGTGTCCGTGGTCCCTGCCTGTAAAGGGCATTTGCTATGGTCTGATTGTGCTCTTGTCAGATCTTCCATACAGTGCCAGCTGGTACTTGGAGTCAGTGGCGTAGCGTGGGTTGTCAGCGCCCGGGGCAAGGCAAGTAATTTGCGCCCCCAAACCCATAGACTTTTAGCACTCAATGAGTCCCTTCGACTAATACAGTATAAAACCCCTTACCCCCTAAGCACATGTATTTTATGAAAATACAAAATAAATAATAAAAAGCATACGTTGCCTAGCCTGGATGTGCTGGGATATGTAGTTCTACAGAACCAAAAAAGGTATAGGAAGCCTATACATTTTCTGGTGCTGTAGAACTACATTTCCGTGCACACCCAGGCTAGGCAAATTATGTGACTAAATAACCCAGCATGATCAGACTAGGAAATCATCCAGGTTCTAAAAAACTACATATCCCAGAAGAACAGCCTATACAAGCCATGAATTTATTTTAATAGTCAGCCTATAATACCTACATCTCTTTGTCTGATCATGCTGGGTTATTTAGTCACATAATTTGCCTAATTTGCCTAGCCCTGTGATATTTAGCTCTACAGCACCAGGAAAGGCATAGGCTGACTAGTAAGATAAACCAATGGCTTGTAAAATTGTTCTTCTAGAATATGTAGTTCTTTTAGAAAACTGAGAGGTTTGATTCCCCAGAGACCTCAGTTTCCTAGTCTGATCCTGCTGAGCTCTGTAGTCCCTCAGTCTGTGGCCTGGGCCATGCCTGTCTCTGTACAATGACTGGTTGCCTGGCTGAGATCCACACTTATCATGCAATAATCAGTCAATGGGCAGTGAGGACCTGGCTGTCACCATCCTCAGGGAGGGAATGTCCCCTGCCATTTCTTTGCTAACTTTGAAGCAACCTCTTGTTTGAAAAAAGTTGCTCGGGGCTCCTCCCAGGGTGCAGGCTTTTACCTGGGGACAGGTGCAGATAGGAGGAAATCCTATCCAGATAATTTTCCAGCAGCTGCCTTCTCCTGCCATGTCCATGCCGGACACAGTGCCCCAACTCTGGGTGATCATAGGGCCCCACTCCTGGACTGGCAAAGGGCAGCCTACGCTCTGCAGACAAGGACACCAATTCCCCCTTTGCTGAGGAGTGG
>BLSH010221292.1:6213-19745 GCA_018402905.1 Glandirana rugosa | reverse complement strand
TCAAAATGTATGTGACCAACACCTCAGTGTACATAGTATAAACTCTGGCTCATACTTCAATGGTGTTTAGAAGTAGGGATGGGCCTGTGGTTTGAGTCGAACGGAGCGCCCCATAATGCATTGCCGCAGATGGCAAGGGAGGGCCGCCGCTGTCTGCGCTGGCTTTGTGTTGACATTTTATTTATGGTGCAGAGCGGGGCCACCGGGTGACGTATGGGTGACCCAGCCCCCTTCTGACATCATGTGACTTCAGAGGGGCGGGTAACTCAATTACGTCACTAGGTGGTCCCGCCCTTCACTATCAATAAAACATCAAAACAATAAGAGCTCAGTTGGAGGCAGCCCTCCCATGGAGGAGGAGCTGTTTGTTTTTTTATTTTGTTTTTTTTCGGGTCCGTCTCTCGCTGTGATTGACGATGGATTATTATTTTTAATAAAGGACTTGTCCCTAATTGTCTCCTGTGTTTTTTTCTTTTTTTGACACTTTTGGTGATGTAGTAGGGGTACGATGTAACCGATACTAATTCACATGGGGGGGTCAGGATCTGGGGGCCCCCTTATTAAAGGGGGCTTCCAGATTCTGATAAGCCCCCTGTCCACAGACCCCCACAACCACAGCCCAGGGTTGTGGGGAAGAGGCTCTGGTCCCCATCAACATGGGGACAAGATGCTTTGGGGTGGGGGGTGCAGAGCCCCCCCTGTTCCAAAGCATCCATACTCCCCATGTTGAGGGCATGTAGCCTGGTACGGGTCAGAGGGACTCTCGCTTGTCCCCTCCCCCTATCCTGGCAGGCCAGGTTGCATGCTCGGTTAAGGGTTTGGTTTGGATTCTAGGGGGGACCCCATGTCAATTTGTTTTTGTAATTTCGGCACGGGGTTCCCTTTAAAATCCAAACCAGACCTTAAGGGCCTGGTATGGACTGGGGGGGACCCCATGCAATTTTTTTCTGTGATTTCTCTGTATATTGCCGGGAGCCAGCAATACATTACAGCCGCAATAATAAATGACAATTTTTTCCTTGACAAATGTAATTTTTGCTCTAGCTGCGTGCTAAACATCACAGAGGTGCACCCTTTTACAGGCATACTAAGGGACCCCCCCCCCGCTTCGCCCCAGGCACATTATTTAAAGGACAGAACCAGGGGAGTTCATGAAGTTACTGGCTCAATGCAAAACTCTTCATCCTCTTTATGTAGCAGTTGTGAATACTGCAGTCTTTTACTTCTCTTCCTTTTTTACTCTGCTATCCTCTATTTCAGCCTCTACTAGGCTTATTGTGCAATCAGGCATTGATTTATGCATTATGAATACTGCTTTTTAAATGCAAATCCAGTCAAGCTGTGTAACCACCACTCTCCCTTCCTTGAATTTTATGGCTGCAACATGCACTTCCAGGCTCCTTCTCTCTGTAGGTTTTGAAGATATCCAGTACAATTCCAAATGGTCTGATATATAGAATGACAGGGGCCCTACGTGATCTAAGAGGCTAGATTGGTGGCAGGTGGGCAGAATAGAAAATGAAGGAGAGTAACATTCCCAGTCCAAACAGCAATACTTATATGAAATAATAACAGCAAAAGTAATTAAAAAATTTCCAAAAATATGTATGCTATGTGTTGATTTAGTTATTGTGCATATTTACTGTAAGTGATACTATAGGTGGCACTTTTTGTATGCAATTTTGGATTTACACTAAAGCTGACATCTACACCAAAAATGAATTTCTTGCAGCACTAGGGTCACTGGTTCAAATCTCAATTATGGCACTACCTGCCTGGAGTTTACTGGCTCTCCCTGTGCCAGCGTGGGTTTCCTCCAGGTACTCCGGCTTCCTCACACAATCCAAAGACATGTTGGTAGGTTAATTGGCTCCTGTCTAAATTGGCCCTAGTATGTACAGTATATGCTTGTCAGTTAGGGACCTTAGATTGTAAGCTCCTTGAGGACAGGGACTGATGTGAATGTACAATATATATGTGAAGCACTGTGTGAATTGTTGGTGCTATACAAGTACCTGTAATAAATAAAATAAATATACCAGATGAATGTTTATGCATGATTAATTATAGACTGTAAAAGTCCATTGTGGCACAAAACAAATGTTTTTAACCACTTGCTTACTTATACCCCCTTCCTGGCCAGGCCAATTTCCAGC
This sequence comes from Glandirana rugosa, assembly GCA_018402905.1. Lineage (NCBI taxonomy): Eukaryota > Metazoa > Chordata > Amphibia > Anura > Ranidae > Glandirana > Glandirana rugosa. Next base: position 17,589 of record BLSH010221292.1, on the reverse strand, counting down.
TTTCAGAGCTCTCATACTTTGAATGACAATTGCATAGTCATGCAGCACTGTACCCCAATGACATTTTTATCATTTTTTTTCACACAAATAGAGCTTTCTTTTGGTAGTATTTAATCACCACAGCGTTTTTTATTTTTTTACAAACAAACAAAAAAAAAGACAGACATTTTTTTTTTCAGATTTTGTTATAAAATTTTTCAAAGAAGTAATTTTTCTCCATCACCGATGGGCACTGAAGAGGTGGCACTGATAGGCAGCACTGATCAGGAGGCACTGATGAGGCTGCACTGATGGGTGGCACTGATGGGAACTGCTAGTTGGCACTGGTGGGCACTGAGTAGCAGCACTGATGGGCACTAATAGATGGCACTGGTGGGCACAGATTTTCAGCACTGGATGGCACTTAGGGGACCAATGTCCCTCTAACAGGGTTACCGGCTTTATTCTTTTCCTCACGCTGACAGCGTGAATGGGACAAAAAGCCGGTAACCGGCTTCTGTTTACTTACGTGATCAGCTCATCGTGTGGTAAAGGGTCCGCTGTGATTGGCCCTTTATCCTGCTCTGTGATCAACCAAGTCCATAGAACTCAGCAAGCACAGAGCGGGGTGAGAACTGAAGGATGTATATGAACGCCCTCCAAGCATTTAAGGTCCACATTGTAGCCATCTTTTGGCTATAGCGCGAACGTCAAGTGGTTAAAATATTGTCAAATTTCTTATAAACCTTAAACCACAACAGTCTGCTAAGATATTATTTACACAAAATGAGCATGTTGGTTCTTGATTTCTACCCTGCCAAAAATGACATTGCAGCATCTAACTCTTTTACTCTTTTTCTGCACTGGAAGCAGATGTTGGAGTACATACTCTAATGCCTATGAGTATTTCTATTGGTAGTCTAAAACTTAGTTGCAAAGCCCAAAAGTTTGCAAAGGTAAAATAAATGTGCACATTTCAGCCTTATCAAGAAGGTTTTCATAGGCATTGATACAATGAGAAGATGAGTCCCGTCATCCAACAAAGTTTTACCAGTAAACATTTTCACACGTAAACTGGGCTGTGTGCACCCACTTTTGCATTTTGAAATTCCAGAAAGTGCATTAAGTCAAGTGAAAACATGTAGCGTTTTTGGAGAGAGATTGCTAGCCTTTGATGCAACTAGAAATTATATCAGGCGCCATGGGCAGAAGGGGTATCCAGCATTACCAACCAAATTAAGTACAATAAATAATATAAAGTAGACTAAAACCTAAAATACTAATATGTATTTTTTAAAAAGTTTAGAAACATTCCATTTTTTAAAAGTAAAAATGCTTTAAAATTGTACTTAACCTTAAAGACCTATAAGACATATTCATACCTCATAGTCCACCTTGTTCAGTTTGGGCCAAATCAAATATTACTCGTAAGGGGGTGTGGCTTGGCGTTGAACGAGTATGGCTGTGTGATCCTCAAGCTCCGGACACCGAGGTGCTGCTATTATTAAGCCAGAGCCTAAAACAAGCAAAAAAGATGGGGAAATCAGATGGGACACCACCACAATCCCGCTCCCATTCGCCTAGAGACTTTGACTCCCAAATTGGCTACAATATCCCGGAGATGTTCCGGATGCAGCCACGCAAGGCCGCGGCTTCATCTCGGGCCACTACCGCTGCACACTCTTCCAGCCTGAGCCCTTCAGGCAGAAATACTGCCTATAATCACCCTCCTGCCTCGCAACCATTTAACATGCAGGACCTGCGGTCAGTGGCAGAAGATATCAAAGCTGCCCTGGCAGCAGCCATCACAGATCTCAGAAGTGACATCCAGTTGGCTGCCTCACGCATGGACGCACTGGAATAAATTACAACCCTCCATAACTAGAGCATCCAGCAGTTGCAATCCTCCTCCCATGCTTACGATACATAGCTCAGAGAGCTACACCAGCATCTGGAAGACCTGGACAACCGGGGACACCGCCATAACCTGAGGGTGAGGGACCTCCCGGAGGCAGTAGACCACAATCATCTGGCACAGGCCACAATCACCATTTTTAATGATCTCCTTGGCAGACCACCCCAGACCCCCATTGAATATGAGTGCTTACATAGGGCACTGAAGCCCAAGGGAAGGGGCACAGATCCACCCAGGGACGTGATATGTTGCCTGTTTAATTTTAAGATGAAGGAAGAGATCTTAAGAAGGGTGAGAGACTAGCGCAATTTGCTATATTAGAGCATGTACATTAAACTTTTCAAAGATCTCAACCCCATTACATTGCTGCATAGAAGAAACCTCCACCCCCTGCTGGACCTACTCAGCAGAAAAAATATCCAGTACAGATGGAAGTTCCCCTTCTGCCTTTCAGCTACATCACAAGGTCGCACAGCCTTCCTAAGAATCCCTGAGGAGCTACCTGCTTTCTGCGACATGCTGAACATACCAAGAATGGAATTCCCAGAATGGTACAACACTTGCAACCCTCCGCTGCAACAGGCTACTTCAATGGATGCAATCCCTATCCAAGACGACTTACACGTCAGACGCTGCAGATCCCCCTCACCGCGAGCAACAAGAACACTGAGGGCCAGAAATTCTGGATATATCAGCCCAAACGGCCGCACCAGTCCCCAGGAGACCCCGCCAGGAAAACACTGACTAGAACAGCCATGTCAAGCTTACTACAGACCTAGAAGAGACATTATAGACCTCTCCTTTTAACCTGACCGCAGATGCCTTTACTCTCTCCACGCCTTCGACTTGATCAGCCTATCCAGAACCACTACAGACTGCTACAAGATCTTTGAATGGGGATGAGACAAATCTTGTACCTGTACCAGTGCACCTCCATAAGGTAGCATTACTACTCCTTGCAGGTCCCTCTCCCCTGAGATACCCCCCTATCAGGTCCCCTGCTGACAAATACTGACCACACTAGCCTCGGGATATGACAGACCTAAACTCGGACAAGAATCTTCCCACCTAGTGATAAGTGATGCTTGAAATTTGCAACACACAAACTGTCTGGGACACAACCCAGTCATGACCACTTTGCCCTATACACAATCCACATGATCTATGCTAGAGTACTAAGGGCACAGGACTTTATCTATTCTGATAGCTCCACACAGGACCTGAGTTTCAAATATCTTGCAGCTACTTGCCAATACCTCCCATGGCTTTCAATACCACCTCTATGCTGATGACACCCAGATCTATCTTTCCACTCCTCAGCTCACCCCCTCAATCTCCTCACAGATCACAAACTTACTGAATGATATATCAGTATGGATGTCACACCACTTTCTCAAACTCAATCTTTCTAAAACTGAGCTTGTTATATTTCCTCCTTCCCATTCTCCTACTCATGACTACCATTAAGATAAACAGCACAACCATTGGTCCCTCTACACATGCCAGGGTATTAGGTGTAATCCTTGACTCTGACCTTACCTTCAGCCCCCACATCCAATCACTGGCTAAATCTTGCCGCCTTAACCTCCGTAACATCTCCAGAATTTGAACCTTCCTGACTATTGACACCACAAAGCAATTTATTCACTCCTTGGTTATTTCCTGCCTCGACAACTGCAACTCTCTCCTTAATGGCCTACCCTTACATACAGCCCCTGACAAAAGTCTTGTCGCTTATCTATTTTGTAGAAACACCTGCTATTAACCTGACTTTTGGGGGCATGGCTAGCTGCGGAGCAAGGTGGCTGCTTAACTCCACAGCTCTGTCCCACACAGACAGCAACTCGCCATAACAAGACATTTCTCTCCTCCCCTGGGAAACAGAGAGAACCCAGATACCCCAGAGATCTGCGGCATGACCAAAAAGAAGGGGACACCTACAGCCCCACGTCGTCTCACGGACTTCTTCTCCACAATGCCGTCCTCACAAAATGGCGCCAATGAACAACGAGTCGGAGATCGTTCATCCGACGATCGTTCACCTGACGACCACTCGTCCCGGAAGCCATGGGACCCATCACAAACGCAGCATGGCACTGGCGAACGGTCGTGCCAAACCCCACGAGACCAACCGCAGCACCATGACTACATAGACCCCGATGCCATGGAAAGCTCAGCCCCGGCTCCCGGCGCACTCAACCACTCTCCCCAAGATCCAGGTAAGCGATTGGCGATATCTCCAGCACACTCCCCTGATAAGGCCCCCCTCAGCAAGAAACACTACAGTTGGGCACATTCTGGACCTTTGGATGGGGACGTGGATCAGGCTGAGCCTGACCCTGACTCCCTGGCAGCCTACCCGGCCAGTGATCATCCAGCCTCTGAAGCCACCATTAAGGGTATGCTTCTATCCCTCCAAAAGGAATTCCAAAAAGAGATGCGCTCCTCCATAACATGTCTCACGAAGAGAGTGGAACAAATAGAGGAATGCACGGATCTCCTTGAACGAAACGCCAGCGAATAGTCCTCAGCTCACAACGAATTGATTGATGCCTATGAACGTGAAGCGGAAGAAATTCGTCACATGTCCTCCAAAATCATTGATTTGGAGGACAGATTGAGACAGAATAATATAAAATTCCGAGGCATCCCAGAATCCATAAAGCCGTCAGAGCTAACTACTTACCTGCAACACCTTATTCTCAAGATCCTACCACATCTAACAACCATAGATCTAACCATAGATCATGCACATAGGATCCCCAAACCCCAACATCTACCAACAGAAATCCCAAGAGATGTATTGGCACGCATCCATTTTTATCATGTCAAAAACCAGATATTAGCAGCCTCCAGATCTTCACCGAGACTCCCAGAACCATACTCGAAAATTTCGCTATACGCAGATATCTCTGCAGCTACGGCCCGCAGGCGCAAGGAATTTCACCAAGTTACTGCCATCTTACAAGAAAGACGCATATCGTACAAATGGGCCTTTCCAGTTAAATTGATTGTGACCCATCAAAACCAGTCAGCAACCTTCACATCACCAAAAGAGGGTATCAAATGCCTGATGAACTGGGGCCTCATCACTGCACCCCCTCCTCCACCTCCACCTCCACCTGGAAGTCAAGATATACCACGACGTACCCCTCAACCCTGGTCTACATCCTCTAAAAAACGTTAACCTGTCTACTATGCCACAGTTACCTTCTCTGGTTCAAATATCAGTTTACCTTAAGCTACACATGATTCACAGGTATCTTTGTTGTCATTTTCTTTTTGGGCAACTTTGTCTGTAATGGGACATTGAGACTCCCTTATGGTGCCCCCCCCCCCCCCACGATACATGAAGTGCCAGGCACTTCTCTTCTGCTCTCATGTTTATTTTGTTTCTCACTTCAACATGTTACCCTACCTTTGTTAAACTATTTTGATCACCAAACTAAGCATCGGGAATCACAACTGTCTCAAGCTCTTACTAATATTGTTACATTATCTCTTGAAAATATCGTAGTCTCTGCTCACATCAAAAGGCTCCCGCGAAAGGGCTAAATTCCCCATTTAAACGGAATCTATTATGGAAGGAAGCTCTGTCACAGAACTCTGATATTATATGCGTACAAGAGACGCACTTCTCCTCTCGCAACCCTCCCCAATGTTCCCACAAGAAATTCTCACACTACTTTTTTGCTAATAATCCCAAAAAAGTAGCTGGAGTCCTAATTGCCATCAAATCCTCCATATCATTCCAACTGTCCACAGTTGAATCTGACCCAGATGGAAGGTACATTATATTATCTGCCACTTTTAATAATCAACCTGACTTTTAATTAATCAATTGGTGTTAGCTCATATGAAAAGCTAAAACCCTCCCAAATGATGTTTAATGCCCTGAAATAAATTAGTTTCACTGAAAAAAGATTTATCATTTAATCAAGACAGAAAGGTCAAATTTTGGCAAGACAAAAGTTTTGTCGCCTATACAGAAATTGAACAAATTTACTGCAAATACAAAAATATGTCAGCAAATTAAGTAGTGGTGCTGTGAGATCCAAATTTAATATCTTGTATGACTTCCATGAGCTTGAAGGACTGCATCCAAGTGGTTTGGCAAGGATTCATGCAATTTATTGATGAAGTTATCAGGAATAGCAAAGAAAGCAGTCTTGCATACCTCCCAGAGTTCATCAATATTCTTTGGTTTCGTTTTCCATGCCTCCTCTTTCATCCTACCCCACATATGCTCAGTGTCTGGTGACTGGGCTGGCTAATCCTGGAGCATCTTGATCTTCTTCACCGTGAGGAACTTTAATGTGGAGATGGAAGTATGCGATGGAGCACCATCCTGCTGCAGAATTTGGCCTCTTTTATGGTTGGGAATATAAGAGGTAGCTAAGATTTCTTGGTATTTTAGACTATTGATGTTGCCTTCCACCTTTCAGATCTCTAGCACACCCCCATACTGGATGTAACCCCAGACTATGATTTTTCCGCCACCAAACATCACTGTTTTCTGGGTGAATCTTGGATCCATGTGGGCTCCAGTATGTCTCCTGCAATATTTGTGGCCACTGTGGTGTAATTCAACAGAAGATTCATCTGAAAAATCCACCTTCTGCCACTTTTCCAGCGTCCATCCTTTTAGCAGGCTGTGGGCCTTGGCAAATGCCACACGGTTTTTCAATTGTCTTTTGTTTAGTGCTGGCTTCTGGGCACTGATTCGACCATGGAGGCCATTTCGAGACAGAATCCAACAAACTGTTCTGGTTGACACAGGGACTTCAGGTGACCAGGTCTCTGCTGCAGTGGAAAATGGGCTGGCCTTGGATTTTCCAGCCAACAAACGGTCCTCTCGAGCAGTCGTCTTGTGGGGTCTGCCTGACCTGGGCTTGTCAAAAACATCTCCAGTCTCTACAAATCTTTTTTTTATCCTCTGTACTTGACACTGAGACACATTGAAGTTTTCTGCCTCATCAGCAGTGGATCTGGTCTTCAGCCTCTTGATAATCAAAACTTTAGTCTCAGGGTGAATCTTAGGCATGTTTGCAGAGGTCTAGTTGCAGTTGATGTGAAGGTCTAGTGTACTGGGATTCTTTTTATACACACCTGAGACCTAATTGATTCATTATTAGTCAGAGGTGAAGCTCATATGACAAGGCGACAACACTTATGTCTTTGCAAAAATTGACTCAATGGGCTTTACCAAGCTGTGAATATTAGAATACTTTTTGACAGTTTTGTTATGCACTGAAACATTATTACAAAAGCTGTTGGGATTAAAATGAACCATTTCTTGTAAAAAAATATTGATTAGAAATATATTTCAGTGGCACTTCAGGTCAATTTGTACACAAGCCACATACTTTTGTCAGGGACTGTAGGCTATCCCCCTTCATCATGAATGCTGCTGCTAGACTCATACATCTCACCAACTGATCCATGACTGCTGCCCCTCTCTGCCAATCCCTTCACTGGCTTCCCCTACCCCATTGTATAAAATTCAAAATACTAACCATAACATACAAGGCCATCCACAACATCGCCCCCAACTTCATCTCTAACCTCATCTGTAGATATCGCCCAAATCGCCCCCTCCGCTCCTCCTGGGACCTCCTACTTTCTAGCTCCCTGGTTACCTCCTCCAATGCTCACCTCCAGGACTTCACTATAGCCTCTCCAATCCTCTGGAACTCCCTGCCCTGGTATGTCCGATCAGCCCCACCATGTCTACCTTCAGGAGATCCCTGAAAACTCATCTATTCAGGGAAGCCTATCCCACACCCACCTAAGAACTGTACCTGAGCTACCCCCATCAAATCATGCCCACAGCTATTACCTTTTGTACCACTTCCCCCCTCCCTTTAGAATGTAAGCTCCATGAGCATGGCCCTCCTATTGCTTCTGTATTGAATTGTTTTGTCGTTGTGCTGTCCCCTCTCCACATTGTAAAGCGTTGCACAAACTGTTGGCACTATATAAATTGTGTATTATAATAATAATAATACCTATATATACTCCTAACCCTCCCTTGACCCTCTCCCGCATATCTCCCATCCTTATCTGATACCTCCAAATGGGTATACTGTGGACTCCCACGAACACTCGAAGGGCTAAAAGGACTGGCCTATCTCACTAGTTTGGCTGCATAATATGCAATCATTTCTCTACACAGCTATTTTTTTACTTTTTCTTTGTTTTCCAGGTTATGATGGTGAGGATCGACCCAAAATGACACCCACAAAGTCCCTTATAAGGGCCACTAAACTGAGACAAATCATCACCACAAAACTCAGACTATATAGACCATACCTAAAAACAGCATGTTGGGGGAGTCAGATTTAAACTCCCCTTGTATGCCAACCTTCTCAAGCCAGTACCTATAGTTTCCTATACTCATTTTTGACACTATTAGTCTATGACTTAATAATGACTTGCATGTTGGGTTGGACCCCTCACTAAAAAATTTGAACAAATTTGTTGGGAAAATAATGTTGGTTCTTTCTCTGAAAATATATTCACATAAAAGAAATAGATGTTTATGGCCCTAACCTGGTAATCGGCTATACCCTCTCTTACCAATTTAATGATTATGGGAGAAACAGCCGAGAACCAAATGCTTTTAGTTCAAAATATCTGTTATAAATTTGAATTTGGCAACCCTGTCTGTGCGGCATCCCAAAGAAATACAAAATCCACATATATGGCTCCCTCTCACATTTCACCTGGGAGGGCATTACGCTAAATCAACCTTCATACAACAACTCCCATTCCTTGGAGGGTCCCAAAGGGACAAGCTACGCATACAGGGAAACTGCCACTTTAGTCATTGCATGTTTACCAGATATGCGTTATATCTTTTTTTCTTATTAACTAAGGCACTTGTTGAATGGATTTACACCTGGCAATACCCTCATGGGCCAGCAGGATGAGTCAAACTCACTAATGCCTCACACATTGACCTATACTGGTCACAGACGTCTATATCTCCACTACTACTATTACATTTCACAAAACAAACATAGATGGAAACACCACTCGCACACCCTATGGATCATGTCCTCACCATTGACACCATACTGGAGACACATACTTACTATGTGGAAACTCCATGTTGTAACCAATAATCACCCTACCCCTGCAATTTATAACTTTATGGCTCTTCTCAAACAAACACGCCAACCCACACCTCTGGTGCACTAGAGGTATTGCTTAGCCAGACTCGAACCTTCGCCACACATTCCTCCACACAGTTGGAGCCTTCGTGTTCCGGCTGAACCTGACCAGACCTACCACCACTTTACTCGTCCAACCCTCCCCTCCCTTTCCTTGATATGTTAAATACTGGGCACCTATCACTGGTACAACCCCCTTCCTCACACGCGCCTCCTCCTCCATTTCTTTCTCCATCCATCCCAGTACATCTTAATTTCAACCCATCCCCTTTCCTGCCTCTCCCTTCATTCTCCCTCTTAACCCATACAACCCACCCTCCTTACCCAACCCCCACCTTCTCTCCTACTTTCTCGGTCTCCACCGATGACCAAGGCTATCATTTCATCCCCAGCTAATCCTCCCAAGTGCTGCATTCAGAGCTAACTGACCTGGACGCCAAAAAAATACAGGACAATGTGGTGCAGGGGCACATCCTCTATAAAGACTCTTTCGAGTCTTCACTCGCTCCAATCCCTCCACGCTTAAAGCACTTTCCCTGAATGAAAATGGACTCAACTCCCCTGAAAAACGTAGCTAGGTCCTTGACATGATGCATAAACTGAAAGCAGATATAGTCTTTCTGCAGGACACCCATTTCTGATCCAATCAGGGGCCTAAACTTACGAACAGCTTCTTTCCCACATTCTTCCAGATGACCAATTCCCTGAGTAAGACAAAAGGAGTATCGATTTTGATCTCCAAAAACCTCAACTGGCAACTAACAGATTCCATCTTAGATACGGAAAGGAGGTACGCTTTCCTCAAAGGCCTTATCCATGGCATACCCGTCACACTGGCAAATATCTACAGCCCCAAATCATCACAGGTCACCTTTTTCAGATCCATAGCACAGTCATTAGTGAGCTTCCAAACCGGGTTGACCATCTTGGGAGGAGATTTTAATGTGCCACTCTACCGATTATTAGACACATCCTCAAATACCTCATCCATGCCATATATAGCCCTCCATCAAATCAGAATATAACTCCAAAACCTCCTCCTCCATGACTCCTGGTGCACACTACACCCAAATAATAAAAACGACACCTTCTATTCGGCAGCACACAATAGATATTTGAGGATTGACTACCTCTGTGTCCCAGAAAGACCTCCATTTCTTGACAAAAACCACAATAGGGTTATGATCCGAGAGGATCAAGGGCTCTATCTCCCTGACGCTACCTGAAAAGAACACCTTCTCCAAGATCAGGCCCTTAAACCCCTCGTTGCTTACGGAAGAGCCTGACGTTCACCATATCAGAGACTGCATTTCTAAATTTTTCACAGAGAATGACACTCCTGACACATCTCTTATAACGTAGTGGGAGGTCCACAAATGTGTCACCAGGGGAAATCTTTTGACGTTCAAATCAAGATGAAAGAAGGCCCACTCTAAAACAATCAACTACCTAGTCCAAAAAATAGCAACCCTCGAACGTGTCCACAAACAATCCCAAGCTGTACAAGATTACTAAGAACTAGGGCGTGGCTTGCGCGCGCACAGTGATGGCCGCTTGAGCCGAGAGCTCGTCTGATGACCGGACCCCGAGCGACTGCATACTACCAACACCCAGGAGCAGAGACCCTCCCGACCCGTACCATCATGCAAAGGAAAAGAAAAGAGACCCGCCATCCCCAGAAGATGACGGATTTCTTCTTCAGACCGGCGCCGGACTATGGGGGAAGACAAGATGGCGCCACCGACAAGGCTCCACGCGCTTCAACAGCGTACTCGGATCTCCCCGATGCAGAAGGAGAAGATCAAGAATACACCTCCACCTCTCCCCAACACTCACCCCCAGCGAGCCCAGCATCACACAGCCCTGCGAAGGCTCGGATGAGGATGGACTCACCTCAACACACAACGTCCGCAGTGAGTACAGACACTCAGGCCGGAGGCCCTGACACCACACTCTCACCCATTGCAGCCTTCCCCACTTCTGGGCAGCCTGTGCTTGATACAACAATGAAAGATATGCTGATTTCTCTACAATCTTCATTGATGTCAAGACTACGACCCGAGCGACCCCCACTCACAACCCCTCTCCACCTCCACATAAGAACTAGAAGAGGAAGACGTAGCCCCTCTAGGCTCATGCGACAACTTCGCGCACCTCGGAACAGCCACCGCGGTAGAACAGAAGGGGGTATCAGGCCGCGGCCAGACTTCTTCTTTAGGCAGTAGAAGACCCCTACCGCCCAGAGAAAAGAAAAGGAAACGTACTACCATGCCCAGCCCTCCCAGAGACGAGGACCCACAACCATCA
>BLSH010221250.1:120423-135163 GCA_018402905.1 Glandirana rugosa | reverse complement strand
CCCTGGCAGCCCAGCCCCCATACAGTTAGAACTCCCCATAGGGAACACAGTTAACCCTCTCCAGGTTAACCCCTTCACTGCCAATGACATTTCTACAGCAAGCAGTGCATTATTATACTACTGATCACTGTATAAATGCCAATGGTCCAAAAAAAATTTCTAAATGGTCCGACATGTCTGCCGCAATATTGCAGTGCTGCTAAAAATCACAGATCGCTGCCATTACTAGTAAAAAATGTAAAAAATACAACTCCAGAAATTAATTTGCATCATCCCTAAACGCAGCAACTTTTGCGCAAACAAAACAATAAACGCCAATTGCAATTTTTTTTTTAACAAAGATAGGAGGAGGAATATAAATTGGCCAAAAACAAGTGAATAAAATGATTATTATCTTTTTACAATTGGATTTGTATTTTAGCAAAAATGAAGAAAAACTGGTTATTTTGAAAAACTGTCGCTCTTTTTTTATTTAGAGTGGCGATCACAAATGACACAGAGGAGATCAAATATCACCAAAAGAAAGCTCTATTTGTGGGTAAAAAAGGACGCAAATTTTGTTTGGGTACAACGTCGCACTACCGCGCAATTGTCAGTTAAAGCAACGCAGTGTCAAATCGCAAAAAGTGCTCAGGTCCTAAAGCATGAATTCCTTCCGGGGCTGAAGTGGTTAAAGGAATATATATATATATATATTTTTTTTTCACTTTAACCATTATTAAAACCACTGCTCCTGAAAAAAAAAATAGAAACTTTTTTTTTTATTCAGACATGCCCCCTGGGGCTAAGGCTGTTAAAATTAGAGAGAGGGGTGGTAATGTTATTTTTTTTTTCTTTATGGCAATGAACTTGCATACAAGCATTAAATGGAGGAATTCTGAAAGCACAGGTTCGATCCCAGCCAACATCAAGCATGTGATCTGAGAGGCATCTTAATAAAGCAATTAGAGGCAGCGTGTGTGCTATTTTACTCGAGTCTGTGAGAGTTGAAGTTGTAATTGCCTTTAATTTGGAGTTATTTTAAGGCACTGCTGGAGTAGATTTGGGAGGTATAGTAAATCAGGGCCATAGTATCGGTATGATTGTACTGAATAGACACATTTGAAAACAAAAAAGCATTGCTCCAGGCATGATCAAAATAGAACAACCTGTAAAAAAAAAAAAAGAGAGAACATGTATATGTTGAAAATATGTAATTTTTATATACAGTAGATGGTTCTATTTTGAACATGCCAGATCAAATGTGATTCAAAACAGTTTGATAACTTTGTACAAGGTCTGCGGAAATAAAATATTACAAGGTGGTGCAGACTATTATGGGGAATTACTGTATATATAGATTTAGATCTGGCACAAGCTAGACAAAGATGAGACAACAAATTGTAACTCAACATTTACAATATCATTATATAATATTGCATCAATGAGTGCTGTTTTGAGTTTGGATAACAATGGGATGAGAGAGTTTGAAAACCTTATGTCATAAAAATACACAGTTTTAATTGTACTTCATTGAGAAAATTCAACTAATCCAGAAAGAATTGATACCTGCTGGTCCACAGCAACTGCATCAAGACCATTATACATAATATTAACCCATCCGTCTTTTGATGCCAAAACAAAAAGTGACATTAAAGCCTGGAATGAAAGGAAACAATTGAAAGTAAAGAATGAGAAAAAAAAAGTATTAGATTTTTAAATCTGCATATGACAATACAGGGCTGTTGCTGGAAATAGATATTCAGCCTTACCTGTCCTAGATTATCAAAATTGTACTTGTGGTGTACCCATTTATAATTGGCAGCCTCACAGTCTGACTTGTTGGTGACATTTCGAACATCTACACCAAGGCAGTAGAAAAATTTACCTTTAAAAAGCTAAAGGGCATACAAAGAGTGAGATGAAGAAATATGTAAGTACAATGATAAACTATTTAATGCACATATTTAGCAAGCAGACATAAGATTTTTGATACTCCATTTAATTCCTTTCAAAGCTGTATCAAAACCAATCAATAGGAACATCACTAAATTAATGTAGTTTTGATTAAAAGGCAATTAGGATATCTGGTGCATAAAATTAATATACATATGGAGTGGTGCTAGGAAGATCTGTGGTAGAGAAAGCCCCTACAGTATGTTGGTTTATTCCATTATTGTTTAATACCACTGTCCTAGTGTTTAATGCAGGGGTAGGCAACCTTTAAAAAGGTGAAGATCTACCAGAGCAACATAGAAGAGATCAAAGATCACTGAGGTTAAGACATTAACTAGGAAGGCACCAATAAAAAGTAAGGACGGAATGAAGAAAACTTTTAAAAATATAATAAAACAAACTTCACTGTAAAAATCTAAACTAAGTCTACCTTAAAAGCTCTGCCCAGTAAGTAGTATGCAGGGCAGTGTCTAGGGTTCGGTAGTAGTTAGGGCAGTGTACAGAGGTCAGTAGTAGGAAAGGCAGTATACAGTGGTCAATAGTATGCAGGGTGGTGTACAGAGGTCATTAGTGCATAGGGCAGTGTACAGGGGTCAGTAGTAGGTAGGGCAGTATACTGGAGTCAGTAGCAGGTAGGTCAGTGTACAGGGGTCAGTAGTATGTAGGGAATTGTACAGGGCTCAGTAAAAGGTAGGGCAGTGTACAGGGGTTAGTAGTATGTAGGGCAGTGTACAGGGGTCCGTAGTAGTTAGGGGACTGTACTGGGGTCAGTAGTATGTAGGGCAGTGTACAGAGGTCAGTAGGATGTAGGGCAGTGTCGAGGGGTCAGTAGTATGTAGGGCATTGTACAGGGGTCAGTAGTATGTAGGGCAGTGTACAGGAGTCAGTAGAATGTAGGACAGTGTACAGAGGTCAGTAGAATGTAGGACAGTGTACAGAGGTCAGAAGTATGTAGGGCAGTGTACAGAGCTCAGTAGTATGTAGGGCAAATGTACAGGGGTCAGTAGTAAGTAGGGCAGTGTGCAGGGGTCAGTAGCATGTAGGGCAGTGTACAGAGGTCAGTAGTAGGTAGGGCAGTTTACAGCAGTCAGCAGGACAGAGGACAGGGGTCAGCAGGGCAGAGGACGACTGTTAGCGTGGCAGTGAGTGGGGTCAGTAGGTAAGGAGAAAGTAACGGAGAGCACAGGGTTCAGGAGTAAGTCATGCAGAGTTCAGTAGTAAGTAATGCAGAGTTCAGAGGTCGGAAGAATGTAACAGCGCGCAGGGTCATTTGAATGTACTGTAAGCAGAAGTCAGTGGTCATTAACAAGTAGCTGCCTGTTTGTACCTGTAGCCTTAGCCATTAACCATTTCTTCCTCTCATGCAGCTGCCACTATAATGCAAAATAAATGTTGATATCTGGCAGATTCACGTATCTGCATTGTAGGAAGCAGCATAATATAACAGTGAAGGGCAGTGCACAGAGGTCAGTAGGATGATCATGTAGAGCAGTGTAAAGGGGTCAGTAGTATTTAGGGTAGTGTACAGAGGTCAGTAGTATGTAGAGCAGTGTCCAGCGGTCAGTAGGATGTAGAGCAGTGTACAGAGATCATAAGTACTGTATATAGGGCAGTGTACAGGGGTCAGTAGTATGTAGCGCAGAGTACAGGGGACGGTAGTAGGCAGGGCGGTGTACAGGGGTGCAATAGTATGCAGGGCAGTGTACAGAGGTTAGTAAGATGTAAGACAATGTTCAGGGGTCAGTAGTATGTAGGGCAGGGTGCAGCAGAGTCATTATTTTGTAAGGCAATGCACAGAGGTCAGTAAGATGTAAGGCAGTGTACAGGCGCCAGTTGTATGTAGAGCGGTGTATAGAGGTTAGTAGTAGGATAGGCAGTGTACAAAGGTCAGTAGGATTATCATGTAGGGGAGAGTAAAGGAGTCAGCAGTGTTTAGGGTAGTGTACAGAGGTCAGTAGTATGTAGAGCAATGTCCAGGGGTCAGTAGGATGTATTACAGTATACAGAGGTCATTAATATATAGGGTAGTGTACAGGGGTAAATAGTATGTAGGGCAGTGTCCAGAGATCAGTAGGAAGTAGGGTATTGTCAAAGGGTCAGTAGGGTATAGGACAGTGTACAAGGGTCAGTAGTATGTACATACTACAGGGGTCAGTAGTATGTAGGGCAGTATACAGAGGTCAGTAGGGTGTAGGGCAGTGTACACAGGTCAGTAGGGTGTAGGGTAGTGTACAGTGGTCAGTAGTATGTAGAGCAGTGTACAGAGGTCAGAAGTAGGTAGGGCAAAGCACATATTTAGCAAGCAGACATAAGACTTATGATACTCCATATAATTCCTTTCAAAGCTGTAGTGTTAATTACATTTGTACAAAATGTTTTCAAAGAAGAAGTAACCATGTGTATTTTTAGTAGAACCAATCAATAGGAACATCACTAAATGAATGTAGTTTTGATTAAAAGGCCATTAGGATATCTGGTGCATAAAATAAATATACATATGGAGTGGTGCTAGGAAGATCTGTGGTAGAGAAAGCCCCTATGTTGGTTTATTCCATTATTGTTTTATGCCACTGTCCCAGTGTTTCAAAGCAGGGGTAGGCAACCTTTAAAAAGGTGAAGATCTACCTGAGCAACATAGAAGAGATCAAAGATCACTGAGGTTAAGACATTAACTAGGAAGGCACCAATAAAAAGTAAGGACAGAATGAAGAAAACTTGTAAAAATATAATAAAACAAACATCACTGTAAAAATATAAACTAAGCCTACCTTAAAAGCTCTGGCCAGTAAGTAGTATGTAGGGCAGTGTCTAGGGTTCGGTAGTAGTTAGGGCAGTGTACAGAGGTCAGTAGTAGGTAAGGCAGTATACAGTGGTCAATAGTATGCAGGGTGGTGTACAGAGGTCATTAGTGCATAGGGCAGTGTACAGGGGTCAGTAGTAGGTAGGGCAGTATACTGGAGTCAGTAGCAGGTAGGTCAGGGTACAGGGGTCAGTAGTATGTAGGGAATTATACAGGGGTCATTAAAAGGTAGGGCAGTGTACAGGGGTTAGTAGTATGTAGGGCAGTGTACAGGGGTCAGTAGTAGTTAGGGAACTGTACTGGGGTGAGTAGTATGTAGGGCAGTGTACAGAGGTCAGTAGGATGTAGGGCAGTGTTGAGGGGTCAGTAGTATGTAGGGCATTGTACAGGAGTCAGTGGTATGTAGGGCAGTGTACAGGAGTCAGTAGAATGTAGGGCAGTGCACAGAGGTCAGTAGGATGTAGGACAGTGTACAGAGGTCAGTAGTATGTAGGGCAGTTTACAGCAGTCAGCAGGACAGAGGACAGGGATCAGTATGGCAGTGGATGGGGGGTCAGCAGGGCAGAGGACGACTGTTAGCGTAGCAGTGGGTGGGGTCAGTAGGTAAGGAGAAAGTAACGGAGAGCACAGGGGTCAGGATTAAGTCATGCAGAGTTCAGTAGTAAGTAATGCAGAGTTCAGAGGTCGGAAGAATGTAACAGCGCATAGGGTCAGTTGAATGTACTGTAAGCAGAAGTCAGTGGTCATTAACAAGTAGCTGCCTGTTTGTACCTATAGCCTTAGCCATTAACCATTTCTTACTCTTATGCAGCTGCCACTATAATGCTAAATAAATGTTGATATCTAGCAGATTCACGTATCTGCATTGTAGGAAGCAGCATAATATAACAGTGTAGGGCAGTGCACAGAGGTCAGTAGGATGATGATGTAGAGCAGTGTAAAGGGGTCAGTAGTATTTAGGGTAGTGTACAGAGGTCAGTAGTATGTAGAGCAGTGTCCAGAGGTCAGTAGGATGTAGGGCAGTGTACAGAGATCATAAGTACTGTATATAGGGCAGTGTACAGGGGTCAATAGTATGTAGGGCAGAGTACAGGGGTCAGTAGTAGGCAGGGTGATGTACAGGGGTGCAAAAGTATGTAGGGCAGTGTACAGAGGTCAGTAAGATGTAAGACAATGTCCAGGGGTCAGTAGTATGTAGGGCAGGGTGCAGCAGGGTCATTATTTTGTAAGGCAATGTACAGAGGTCAGTAAGATGTAAGGCAGTGTACAGAGGCTAGTAGGATGTCAGGCAGTGTACATGCGCCAGTTGTATGTAGAGCGGTGTATGGAGGTTAGTAGTAGGATAGGCAGTGTACAAAGGTCAGTAGAATTATCATGTAGGGGAGAGTAAAGGAGTCAGCAGTGTTTAGTGTACAGAGGTCAGTAGTATGTAGAGCAGTGTCCAGGGGTCAGTAGGATGTAGGGCAGTATACAGAGGTCAATAATATATAGGGTAGGTTACAGGGGTCAGTAGTATGTAGGGCAGCGTCCAGAGATCAGTAGGAAGTAGGGTAGTGCCAAAGGGTCAGTAGGGTATAGGACAGTGTACAAGGGTCAGTAGTATGTACATACTACAGGGGTCAGTATTATGTAGGGTAGTATAAAGAGGTCAGTAGGGTGTAGGGCAGTGTACACAGGTCAGTAGGGTGTAAGGCAGTGTACAGCAGTCAGTAGTATGTAGAGCAATGTACAGAGGTCAGAAGTAGGTAGGGCAACGTACAGGGGTCAGTAGTATGTACGGCAGTGTGCAGAGGTCAGTAGTATGTAGGGCAGTGTACAGAGGTCAATAGTAAGTAGGGCAGTTTAGAGTGATCAGCAGGGCAGAGGACAGGGGTCAGTACAGCAGTGGGTGGGGATCAGCAGGGCAGAAGATGGTGGTTAGCATGGCAGTGGGTGGGGTCAGTAGGTAAAGAGTAAGTAATATAACGCACAGGGGTCAGGAGTTAGTCATGCAGCGTTCAGAGGTCAGAAGAATATAACACAGAGTTCAGAGGTAAATCGTAGCACAGAGTGCAGGGTCAGTTGAATGTAAGCAGAAGTCAGTTGTCATTACCATGCAGCTGTCTGTTTGTACCTTTAGCCTCAGTCATTTCTTCCTCTCAGGCAGCTGCCACTATAATGCAAAATAAATGTTGATATCTGGCAGATTTGAATATCTTCTTTGTAGGAAGCAGCATAATTTAACACTGCCAGCTCATCACTGAGGGACAGCCATTATAATCTGCTGTCTATTAGTAAAGCCCCCTACTGTTGTTTCACAAATATCCAGCATTCAGTTACCAGTTTATTTTCCAGCATGATTCCCATTAGACTCTGTTGTGGCAGTGATAACACAGATACAGCTCTGTGCTTGCTGGGCAGGGACTCTCATGGCTCATCAATTGGAGTAACATCTCTCATTCCTGTCCAGCCCTACCTCTTACTAATACTTCCCACAGCTCTGCTTCACATATTCCAAATAGTGGCTCTGTTCTGAAAGATGACAGGCATGGTTAGGAGCTGGGGGGCATGTCAGCATCATGGTCTACAGGAGCTGTCGGGAGGTGGTGGCATGTCAGCTTCACAATCTACCTGTCAGATGGCCGCAATCATCAGGTAAGCTGCGATCATCGGGTTGCCGACCCCGTTTCAGATTGCCTGAAATCTCCGTGAGAGTGACATCAAACTCTTAGCAGCACAGGATATAAGAGCATTGAAGGTGGCATTTCCTATAACAGATCTGCACAGAGGAATACAACTATACCCTTTAACTAATAGTTATTTAACAATCCTGGGTAAGGTCTCTTAAGGTATACCTACTGTAGTCCCATAAAATATTCTAATAAAGTAGGGCTGATAGTCAAAGCTTTGCTCTTTTGAAAGCAAACAATATTCTACACAGGTGTTGTTTAACTTCAAATCTATTGTAGTTAAGGCAGAACTTCAGTCATTTTTTCATCTTTCCATCTATTAAATCTTCTGTCCTTGTTGTTTTACCTTTGGATAGTAAAACATTTTTTTTTCTGCCAGTAAATACCTTATACAGCCCACTTGCTGTTTCTTGGCTGGAAAAATGCCTTGGCGTTTTGGCATCATGCAGAGCTCTCTCTCTCTCTCACTCTCATGAGAGTTTAACAGGAAGGGAGTCATAAGAGTGCCAATGAGAGCTGCAGGGCTGGAGGTGTGCCTCTGTGTGTCTGTGTAAATCCAGGAAGTGAACAGGCAGCAGCTTCAGCTGACCACAGTTAAAATTGCTGCAGCCAGACTTAGTGGAGGGAGATTTCTGCAGCATATTTGGCAAGTACAGAATCAGAGTATATATAAAATAACATGCAAAGTGGTTGGAGGAAAGCTTCAAAATGGCAGAGATGTTTTTATTACAAATTACGTGAGCAGACTGCAGTTCTTCTTTAAGGCTTAATTAGCCCCCTGCTACTTTATTTGCATCTATACGCTCACACATACAAGGACAGATCAATGTTTGATGTTCTCACACACAAAGTGATGACATCTTTACCATTTTACAGAGAAATTAGAGGGTTTAAAAAAAAAATCTAGAAAATCTCTCTTATTCAATACCCACCCTAATGAATATAGTCACTCTCCAGGCTAGAGATAACAGTCTCTAATGTACATGGGTATTATAAAAAAAAACAAAGCCCTGTAATATTACTTTGAATTGCAAATCATCTGATGTTCATCATCAGATGCACTAGGGAATTAATGATGTACATAAGCTTGTTTTTTTTTTGTATATGTATTCTGCCCCATATAAATTATGTTTGGTAAGATACAAAATAATGCTGGTCCAAGAAGTAAACAATGTACACTGTATACCAACATTTAAAATGCTACATCAAAATAATTAAATTCTGTTGTGAAAAAAAGTCCACAAAATGTTTCCAAATTACATTAAAATTGCTCAATAACAAGTAAAACACTACCTATAACATGTATTAGTGATATCTAAAAACACAATAATAGGTATATATATTATATATTTTTTTTTGCTTAAAATAAAGATCACAATTCTCTCATGATTCTCGGTGTAACACCATCTTTCGCGTTATACAAAAAAATTGGGCTAATGTTACTGTTTAGTTTTCTTTAATTCATTGAAGTGTATTTTTTCCCAAAAATTGCTTTTGAAAGGCTGCTGCGCAAATACAGTGTGATAAAATATTGCAACCACTGCCATTTTATTCTCTAGGGTCTCTGTTATAAAAATATATATAATGTTTGGGGTTCTAAGTATTTTTTTAGCAAAAAAATACTGATTTTAACTTGTAAGCAACATGTGTCAGAAAAAGACTTAGTCTTTAAGTGGTTAAACTGACCTCATTTACAGAGCGAAGTTCATCTCTTTGATCTCTAAAAGAACTTAACCAATACAATGTTTCTTTTTATCTCTCTTTCAGTGCTGAGCAATGTTTTGCCAGTTGCTCTTTTTTTTTCTTTTGACAGCTGTGAGCAGGGACTGCTCTGTACTTGTTACATGAATTGTGGAAATGCTGGATTAAGATCGTAAGAGCGGTTGAATCAAGATTTCTATTTTTTTAACGATTAATTGTGCAGCTCTAATATATATATATGGAATAATACAGGTGCCAGTACCTGCACTCCAAGGATCCCAAAAATGATGAAGAAGGCACAACAAATCAGCACAATATTTCCGATTGGTTTTAAAGAAGATATTAAGGTTTCCACCACCAGCTTCAGTCCTGGAGCTCTGCTGATTACTCTGAATCAAAGAACAAAAAAAGAAAGAAGAGGAATAGTAATGAATTCCTCTGTTGCCAATAGTAATCTATTGTAAAAAAAAAATTGTATCATTTATAATGTGACATATTGACCCATTGAAATACTGCATGTCCAACACCATTGTAAACCAAGATCACATAGGCTTTATTTCAAACACAGTACCTATTATGGCATAGTTATTTATTCCTAAGTGAAATGGTCTTGAATGTTAACCAGCTCCATACTGGGCACTTTCACCCCCTTCCTGCCCAGGCCATTTTTCAGCTTTCAGCACTGTCACATTTTGAATGACAATTGCGCGATCGTGCTATACTGTAACCATGTGAAATTTTTATCATTTTCTTCAAACAAATAGAGCTTTATTTTTGTGGTATTTAATCACTGCTGGGTTTTTAATTTTTTACTAAAAAAAAAAAAAATGAAAATTTTGAAAAAAAACAAGTTTTTCTTAGTTTTTGTCAGTAAATTTTGTAAATAAGTAATTTTTCTCTTTCACTGATGTGTGCTGATGAGGCGGCACTGATGGGCACTGATAGACTGCACTGATGGGCACTGATAGGCTGCACTGATTAGGTGTCACTGATGAGGAGGCGCTAATATGCCGCACTTATGGGCACTGATAGGTGGCACAGATGGGTGGCACTGGTGGGCACTGATAGGTGACACTGATGGACACTGATGGGTGGGCCTGGTGGGCACTGACGGGGACTCCCTCATGGCGAACCCTCCTACCAATCCCGCCACCTCTGACTCTCTGTTGGGATTCCCAGAGGTCCCGGCCTCCCATCCGCCAGCCTCTCCTGGTCCATCGGCTCCCTGCTCCTCTGTCCTGAGTGATCCGGACCTTAGGGCCCTCCTGCCGGCGTTACCAACGCGGGCGGACATGGAGGCTCTGGTTCTTCGCCTTGAGGAGTCACACCGCAAGGACCTACAAGCAGTCAGAGCGGACGTTCAGCAACTCGCTACCAGAGTCTCGGCTGGAGAGACATCCCTCTCTTCACTGGAGACCCGTGTGTCCCAACAAGAAAGGGTGCAGTTGTCCCAGGCCTCCCAGGTGTCTGCTCTGCAGCTCCAAATGGAAGAAATGGAGGACCGCAGCAGAAGCAACAACCTGTGGCTACGGAGTATCCCTGAAGTGACTGCCCAGGACTCCCTGCAAGCCACGGTCCAGGCACTCTGCCACCAGCTTGTACCATCGCTCACCACTCAAGAGCTGGAGTTTGACAGGGTGCACAGAGCCCTCGGCCCTGTTCGACAGATCCAAACAGACCCAGAGATGTTATTGGTCACTTTCACAGATACTCTCACAAAGAAGCTATCCTGCGCAGAGCCTGGGAGGTAGGTGACATAGACTTTGATGGGGCCCAAATGAGAATCCTGCCAGACTTGTCCAGGGTGACTCTACAATGCCGGGCGCTGCTGCGCCCTCTTCTTGATAAGCTGAGGCAATTGGGCTGTACCTATCGCTGGGGGTTCCCTATTTCCCTGACTGTCCAAAAAGGGACGTCTTGCTTTGTACTACAGGAACCAGCTGACTTACTGGATCTGTTTACGTTCCTTGAGACGGAGGCCTTCCCGGTTCCTAACTAGCTACAGCACCTACCGACGCCCTCGCTGCGATTGAACCGGCCAACCACAACAGTGGGCCTACCTGCCCGATCTGGCAGACGACGTCACGGGCCCCGCAACACGGCCATTCCTGGAGACCGGGAGACCTAAAAACACATAGCATCCCCTGGCCCTGTAACTCTGCATAGGTCAACATGGGGACATGACGGACTGATCTTCACCCCTCACTTTGTAGACTGGCGGACCTGATCCCTAATTAGAGTCCTAGACTACGTCGCTCTAGTTCTAAACCAACATACGTTACTAGTATCACTGCTCAGGAACTGCCGATCGGATCCCTTCACAGACCCTACACCCTTCAGCCCTACCTGCGGAAGGAATCTTCTCAGACTTCAAACCTTGCTATATTGGTAGGAAAAGATAAGGATGTTCCCACCTGGACTCTGGCATTTCTGGCACAATAGAGATCCAGCCCTAGATTTCTGCACGTCTTTGACTGTGCTAAGGGTAGCTTAAACGGTAGTGTTTTTTCTTTTTTTTCTTTTACATAAGCAACCAGTTGATTCTACCTGCACATAGACTACTGTCTCTGTTTAATATATGTCCACATGTTTCTTTTTTCTGCTATTGCTTGGGTGACCTAGGGGTGTCTTCCCTCATAGAGGGTGATTGTGGCTCTCGTGCCTCTCGCTTCCTCCTGCCTTCCAGCGGTGGTGCGTGGCATGAGTGCAGCATTCGCTGAGGTGGGGGGTTGGAGACCCTATCTATCATCAGCTACTGCTGGAATCTATTGATAAAGCGGGACCCCTCCTCGACCTGTGTACTGCCTGGGCAGTATGAATATGTGAACATGGAGGATGAGGGGACCTCCGATCAGCTAAATGCCCACCCTCAAAACTGATAATATAGTTTCCCCACTGGCATAGGTTTTTTGTGGTTGTTCCTGTTGTTAATTACACCCAATCCCTCTGTTCCAGCTATCGAGGTCAAAGGGGAGTATTATATTTATATACCCATATATGGAGATGTGTTATATGAGCCCTCTTGGTAGAATGCTCACTGTTAAGTAAACGTTTAGTCCTTACCTAGTATTGATTACCGTCTTGGATTAACAGATGTTAAGGTTTATCTTGTTGCACTACTTAGTTAAACCCACAATTGTTGGAGAGCTCTGGGATGGAGCCCTGCTCTTTGGCCATTTTCAACCACTTACCCACATAGGCCTGCACTCATGTGGACCAGTGTGTTCAGCAGTGAGTGCCTTTTCTTTTAGTCCTATTAGACTACCTTTGCAAAACTCACCCTCTTCCCTCTCTTCCCCGCTTTTGTTTCTCTTTTCTACCCCCTCTCCCCTCCCCCCCCCACTCGTATAAGGCGTGATGGACGTGGTGACAGTCACCTCTCTGAATGTAAAAGGACTCAATGTCCCTAAGAAACGGAGGATGCTTCTTAATGACTTGAAACACTCTTGTACTGACATAGCATTTGTGCAAGAAAATCATTTTAAAGCGAGCAGATTTCCTTTCCTCCAAAATAGGTTCTTTCCCTGTGTATATCATGCTTCCAACCAAGAGGCAAAATCCAAGGTGGTCTCTATACTACTTTCTAATCATATCCCCTGGGCTCTCTCAGAACAGTGCATTGACCCGGGTGGTCGGTATTTGTTTCTAAAAGGCCATATTGGCGACACTAAGGTGACGTTGGCCACTATCTACGCACCTAATACACATCAAGACTCTTTCCTATGTAAGACACTCTCTAAACTAGTGGACTTCGTGGAAGGTAAATTGATCCTCGGGGGGGGGGGGGGATTGTAATGTACCTCTAGACCCTGGAGTGGACACTTCCTCGGGCACGCCCTCAGTTCCTCTTGGCTCTAGGAAGCGCATCCTGCACACACTACATGACTTGCAGCTAGTAGATGCCTGGCGCATTTTCCACGTTAGGGAACAGGACTACACCTTTTTCTCTTCACCGCATCATCTATACTCTCGTATTGATTTATTCTTGATCCTGCATGAGCTTTTTTCCTCAGTGCTGGATATGTTCATAGGGCACATAACTTGGTCGGACCATGCGCCAATTTTGTTACGCTTATCTCTAACCTCTCCAAATCGCTCCCCGGAATGGCGCTGGCGCTTGAATGAGATTCTTTTGCAGACACCTGAAGTTCTGGCAGATGTCTCGAAGGAAATCACAGCATATTTCCAGACTAATGTTACACATGACAGTGACCGGGGTATAGTGTGGGAGGCTCATAAAGCCGTCATCCGGGGGATCTTGATAAAACATGGATCCCGCATTAAGAAAGCTTGCGATGAGCAGCTACAAAAGCTTTTGACTGAAATCCAGACTCTTGAATTGCGACATAAAAAAGCACCTGTTCCATCTCTGGGGAATGATTTGGCAAATGTACGTCAGCAGATTTCAGATCTCCTCTGCTATAAAGCCAAGGCGGCCTTGCAAAAATGTAGGAAAGTGTCCTATGAAAGTGGAGATAAGTGCGGCAAGAACCCTTAGGGAACAGCGCACGGCCTCATACATTCCCTACATAAAAAGGGGCAGATGATCAGAAACTTTACTTACCCAAGGACATAGCACAAGCCTTTGGGGAATATTACTCCTCATTATATAACATCTCGACCTCAGCGCCATCCCTCTCCTCAATCGAGGACTATCTTTCCGCAGCACATCTCCCTCGCCTGCCTTCCCCAACACGTCAGGACTTAGAGGCCCCTATTACTATTGAGGAATTGCAAACAGCTGTGAAAGCTACCCAGTCTGGGAAGGCACCCGGCCCAGGCAGGTTTACAATACAATACTACAGGACCTTCCTGCCCTTATTAGGACCTCATATGCTTGAATTGATCAATGGCCTAGGACAGTCTACTTCCTTCCGCCTGCGGCCCTCTTAGCTAACATATCAGTTATTCCCAAAGAGGATAAAGTTCCTTACAGCTGTAGCATCTACCGACCAATCTCGCTACTAAATGTGGACCTTAAACTATTATATTCCTTGCCTTACGCCTCCAGACTCTGCTGCCCCAATTGGTCCATTTGGACCTGGTGGGCTTTGTCCCCTCCAGAGAGGCAAGGGACAACATTATTAAAGTCCTTAACTTGGTACGCTTAACCAAAAATACGGGCTCTCCCTGTGTCTTTCTAAATACTGATGCAGAGAAAGCCTTTGACAGAGTGAACTGGACTTTTATGTTCGCAGTCCTGCGACACATGGGATTGGGGGAATGGATTATTCAGTGGATCTCCAGTGTGTACGCAACTCCACAGGCCTCAGTTAAGGCAAATGGAGTGTTTTCTGCCCCCTTCCCTATATTCAATGGTACCCGACAGGGATGTCCGCTTTCTCCTATGTTATTCGCCCTATCCCTGGAACCCTTTTTAAACAGAATTTGATCTAATCCGGATATTTCGGGTCTGCACTTGGGAGATGGAAATCACAAAGTCTCTGCTTACGCGGACGACTTGTTATTCTCTTTGACTAACCCACACATTTCTTTGCCCAATCTCCTGGAAGAATTTGACCGCTATGGAGCCTTATCAAATCTTAAAATTAATTTTTCTAAGTCTGAAGCAATGGGAGTTGCTCTACCCCCCGCACTGCAGCGCACTTTGCAATGTAACTTTAGATTCAAATGG
>BLSH010221250.1:60440-101852 GCA_018402905.1 Glandirana rugosa | reverse complement strand
CTGTCTTGTTAGGGCCTCAAGAAATGAGATAGGCCGTCAGTGCATCAGGTGTGATAAATTTTCAGTGATTGGCACCATAGATTGTAGACTCTATAACTTTCACAAAGACCAAATAATATACACTAATTTGGGTTATTTTTACCAAAGACATATAGCAGTATAAATTTTGGCCAACATTTACGAAGAAAAATTACTAATTTGCAAAATGTTATAACAGAAATAAAGAAAAATGCATTTTTTTACAAAATTTTCGGTATTTTTCCATTTATTGCTCAAAAAATAAACACCCCAGTGGTGATTAAATACCACCAAAAGAAAGCTCTATTTGTGTGAAAAAAAGGACGAAAATTTCATATGGGTACAGTGTAGTATGACTGAGTAATTGTCATTCAATATGTGAGAGCACTGAAAGCTGAAAATTGGTCTGGTTAGGAAGGGGGTTTAAGTGCCCAGTTGTCAAGTGGTTAAATTCAATTTTTGTCATAAATGTACATTGAAAAAGTTAGAGCCCGAACTATGAATCCTATTAAAGTCTATGGGATCAGAACTTGAAAAATCAAAAGTCCCCATTTTGAAGGCTTATATGCAAGTTATTGGCCATAAAAATAGTATGGGGGCCCAGGTACTGCCCTGGGGGACATAAACCAATGCATAACATTTTTTTAAAAAGTTTTTTTTTAAAGAAGAAGTGATTTTAATGATGCTTAAAGTGAAACAAGAAAAAATCCTTCAAATATAGTGCCTGGGGGTCCCCATAGTCTGTATGTATATCTGTAACGTGTATAGAACCTGCTGAAGCAAAACTGACAGCTTTCTTTATTTGGACAAGCTGGAATTTGGGCGCTGGGCGTGTGGGTGGCAGGGAGTGTATATTTTTTTCGATGCAGCAGCTGGGGCAGATACATTTGCCTGCAATACTCTACAGCTGGTGGTGTGCTGCTCGCAGATATGTTGCAAGGACCTGTGGCGCCCTTTGCTATACCATCATCCCTGTCAGTGGAGGCTGCTGATAGGTCATGAGATATAGCGGGGGCAGACATGAAAATAGAGAAGCAAGGAGAAAAATAGCGTCCCTTGTGTGTGGCTTTCAGGTGCTCTTGCCAATAGGCTGAGTGGTGGGAGGTTAAATGTCTTGTCAAGCATGTGGTACCCAAATGGCTGGTGTTTTTGTCATACTTGATCTGCTTGCGGCAGAGATTGCAAATTGCAACAGTGTGATCGCCTGCACATGTGCTACAAAAGGCCCTCCTCTGCATGCTGTGGCTGGATAGCACAGGCAACATCCCTAAATAGATTCAAATGTGCTCTGCCTGAGAAGTGACCACATCCACCCTTGCCTGTGGACACAGACGCTATTGGCCCCCTCATAGTGGCATGGGAATGTCTGCCT
This sequence comes from Glandirana rugosa, assembly GCA_018402905.1. Lineage (NCBI taxonomy): Eukaryota > Metazoa > Chordata > Amphibia > Anura > Ranidae > Glandirana > Glandirana rugosa. The sequence goes on along the minus strand of BLSH010221250.1, from coordinate 100,462 downwards.
CTCCTAGTTGGCCTCTTAGAAATGATGGGGGGGGGCTTATTACCCACATTTAATAGAAACTGGGAAATATGTGATTGAATGCACTTTATTGAATGAAAAGTGGTGTTTGGTGCACTTTAAATTGAGGGTTGACGCTGACAGAAATGTAAAAACTATAAAAATAATTAAAAAAATGAAAAAGGGGAAACAGCAGCGTTGCAGTCAGAAAAACTGTGGCTAACAATATAAAAGAAAGGGCGGCAGGCAGGGGAGGAAAAAAAAAAAAAAAAAAGGCACAAAAAAACCCCACAGCAACCAAAAAAAAAAGGATATACAGCACACTACACTAATAATACACTAACACTACACTCAGAGTTACAATAAGTGAATACACTAACTCGCTAGTAGCAAACTGAGCCCTGCTCTATCTATCTCCACTCCAACAACACACTTCAAAAGTTTCCAGTGGGAAGGAACCATTCATAGTGTGGGGTAGGCCTCAGGGCTGTCTTTAATATTGATTAGGAATGGGGTTCATGTTCGGATTGAACGTATGTTTGATCCAAACATCCCCTGTTCGCTAGTTCGGATTTTCCCGAACAATACGGGGTGTTCGCAGCAACTTCGCGCACCCCATAATGTTTTAAAATGGCATGCCCCACACTATATAAAGCCGCTCGTACAGCGGCTCTATGATAGTGTGTCGGCGTTGCTTGTAGAGAGATAGCGTAGGTTCCTGTATACAGGCAGTTTAGATAGCTTGGAAAAAAACCTATAAAAAATAGATAAAAATCACAGAAAATAGATAACTAGATAGATAGTTAGATATCTATCTATCAATAATATCAATATATCAATATATATATATATATATATATATATATATATATATATATACAGTGTGCATTATATCAGTGTACACTGTACATACGGTATATAGTCCACTTGATGTGGTGTATAAAATATATACAGCCTGGTATATATATATATATACACAGACACACACACAGCGTATTGAGCGTGCTCTATATATCTGTACCTAAAGTATATAGTCCACTTGATGTAGGGTATAAAAATATATACAGCCTGGTATATATATATAAATATATATATATATATATATATATATATATATATATAAAACGCGTGCGAGTTATACGAGACACATATATATATGCAAAATATATATATATATATATATATATATATATATGCAAAATATATATATATATATATATATATATATATATATATATATATATATAAAAAACGTATATATATACACAGAGCATATTGAGCGTGCTCTATATACTGTATCTGTACCGAAGGTATATAGTCCACTCGACGTGGTTTATAAAAATATATACAGCCTGGTATATATATATATATATATATATATATATATATATATATATATAGTGTATTGAGTGTGCACTATATATCGTGCATTTGGGGGTGTACGGTATATAGCACACTACTTGGCGTGTTGTCTTCAAATATATACACGCAGTGTATTGAGAGTAAACTATATATATCGGTGCATTCGGGGGTGTACGGTATATAGTACAGTGTAGTGCGGTGCTAAAAAAAAAAAAAAAATCATGTCAGGAAGGCCTTAAAGGAGAGGCAGATGCTCCCAGGCCACTAAAAGAGGGCAAGCAGCCTCTGTGTCTTCAGTGAAAGGTGGAGGACGTGGTGAATCCTCTGCAGGCGGGTCACACTTGTCCTTTTTTTCTGCTGTTGGACGTGCTATTGAGTCACAACATGCAGAAGAGTTAGTGGAGTCGATAACAAAGCCGTGCTTATCCTCCTCATCCTCTGTCACCCAGGCTCGTACAAGTTTGCCTTCCAACGCATCTGGCAAAGTGGCCTATTCCACTGGATCCTTGTCCACAGTTACTCCTTCTGTAGCCCCACCATCATGCACGGAGGAGTCACCTGAGCTGTTCGACCATAGTGTCGGTTACATGCTCATGGAGCATGCGCAGCAGTTTGAAGGCTCCGATGTTGGTTCCCAGGTTGAGGAAGGGAGTAGTGTGAGCCTAGAGACAGGGGGTGCCACAAAAGGACAAGAAACTAGAAGTCATGTTCCCCCAGCTGCAGCATACTGCCATGTTTGCTCCAGTGACGAGGAGGGAGGGGATGATGAGGACACGGAATGTACTTGGGTGCCTGAGAGAAGAGAGGAGGAAAGTGAGGAGGAGGCCCAACTCCAACAAGGCAGGATGTCCTCCAGGGGTCAGCTTAAGGGCAGCCACCCAATTGCATCAACCCACAGAACTCCAAAGGTGCAGGGCGCTGCTGCCTCCCTGCCGACTTCCAAAATTTCTTGGTGTGGGCATTTTTCAGCACATTTGCAGTAGATCGCACCTTGGCCATTTGCAATCTATGTCAAGCGCGGCCAGGACTCCAGCCGCTTGGGCACTACTGTCTTGACAAGACATATGACGACCAGCCATGCAGTCCGTTGGCAAGAGTACCTGAAGAACCCACACCAGAAAACAAGGCGGACTACTCCTTGCTCCTCATCTGGGATCTCAACCCCTACTATACCTGCAGTCCTCTCCAAAACCTGCACTGAGAGGAATGAAGGTGTAGCAATGCATGCCACAACTAGTACTTGCAGCCAGCAATCTGCTAGCAGTACACCACCAGGTGAATTCAGCAGGACAGCGGTTCTGCTGAACCGTAAAAAGAAATACAGTCCCAGCCATCCACATGCTCAGCATCCTAATGCTAGCTTGGCCAAATTGCTAGCACTCCAACTGCTGCCTTTTCAGCTGGTAGACTCTGCAGCCTTTCGTGAATTTGTGGAATGTGCCGTCCCACAGTGGCATGTTCCCAAAAGAGATTTCTTTTCACGTAAGGCCATTCCAGCTCTCTACCATCATGTGGAAGGCAATATTTTGGCTTCGTTGAACAGTGCGGTCAGCAGCAGGGTTCATATTACCTCTGACTCATGGTCCAGCAGGCACGGTCAGGGACGTTACCTTTCCTTAACGGCGCTCCCGGTAACTCTGCTGGCAGCTGGCAAGGATGCAGTACAGGGTTCAGTTTTGGAAATAGTTTCGCCACCATGCCTCCAAAAAGCTGGGAGTGATTTTTCCACATCAGCCTCCTCCTCCACCCCCTCCTCTTCTTCTGCCTCTGTGGCCTCTTCTGCAGAATTGTCCTCTGAACCTGCAGTGCTCCCTAAGTGTTCAAGGGGCTTTGCAAGCAGTCAGGCTAAAAGATGCCATGCGGTGCTTGAGTTAGTCTGTCTTGGGGACAGGAGCCACACTGGGGGAGAGATTCTTTCAACTCTGCGGGGGTAGGCTCGGAGGTGGTTGACGCCACGGCAACTTGAGCCAGGAATGGTTGTATGCGACAAAGGCACCAATCTTCTCTCTGCCCTCCGACTGGGACAATTGACACATGTTCCACGCTTGGCACATTGCTTGAATTTGGTAGTGCAGCGTTTCTTGACCAGGTACCCAGGCTTACCAGATATCCTGAGGCAGGCCAGAAAAGTCTGTGGTCATTTCCGGCGTTCATACAATGCCAGTGCCCGGCTGGCTGACATCCAGTGGGAATTCAACCTGCGCAACAACCGCCTCATTTGTGACATGCCCACCAGGTGGAACTCAACATTGGCAATGCTGCAGCGACTGCACGCACAGCAGAGGGCCATCAATGCATACCTCTGTGAGCATGGCACCAGGAGAGGTTCAGGGGAGCTTGGCTTTTTTTCGCCACGTCAGTGGCTAATGATCAAGGATGCATGCACTGTTCTGTCACCATTTGAGGAGGCCACAAGGATGGTGAGCAGCGACAATGCATGCATCAGTGACACTGTCCCACTAATATTCCTTCTGGAGCACACGCTTCGTGGAATCATGGAAAGGGCATTTGGGCCGGAACAGAGGGAGGAAGAGAAAGACTTCCTTTCCTCTCAAGGCCCCCTTTATGCAGAGAGCATTCCTGCAGAGCCGCCAAACACACGGGAGGAGGAGGAGGATTGTGTCAGCATGGATGTGGAATATAATACGCAGCAGTCTTCAAGGGATCATGGCTTTCAGGCCCCAGAAATCCAAGGAGTTGTACATGGCTGGGAGGAGGGAGTTGCTGATAATGTCATCCTCAGTGACCCAGAGGACACTCATGCCTCCTCAAACTTACGCTGCATGGGCTCTCTGATTCTGAAAAGCCTGCAAAAAGACCCTAGGATTTGTGGTATCAAGGAGAGGGATCATTACTGGCTGGCAACCCTTCTTGATCCATGTTACAAGGGCAAAGTTGCAGAACTCATTCTGCCTGCGCAGAGGGTGCAGAGTGTATATAGTATATATTTCCTTACACTAACCTGCCTGCACTAACTGACAGATATAAGGAAATTTAGAAGATTTCTCTCTATCTATCTATCTATCTATCTATCTATCTATCTATCTATCTATCTATCTATCTATCTATCTATCTAGTTAGTTATCTTTCTATCTTTTTTTCTTTTTTTTACATGTTAGAAAGCTAGCTAGCTAAACTGCCTGTAATCAGGAACCTAAGCTCTCTCTTTAACACCGCCGACCGCTGCCAACACACTACATAGAGCCGCTGTACAAGTGGCTTTTTATAGTGTGGGGCATGGATTGAGGCTTCTGTGCAGTGATTGGCTAAAGGCACCCTGCCTTTAGCCAATCACAGCTCTCAAAGCAGGCCACCCGCTGATTGGCCAAAGCATGAAGGTCATGTGCATGCTTTGGCCAATCAGCGGGTGGCATTCCGCTGCCTTTGGAATGCATTATGGGGCAGGCAAAGTTCTCACGAATGCCCCATAATGTTTGGAAAGAACCCGAACAAACGAACACCCGATGTTCAAGTCGAACATGTGTTCGACTCGAACCGGGAGCTCATCCCTAGTCCCCCATTATATGACCATGGGCCAAGTCTAGTACCATCCTGCGATAAGGTTTGGGAACACTAGCTGTTCTACCTCGTCCTCACCGTGTTTTAACATCTTATACAACAAATTGTTTTTAAGAGCCATGTTGGGAAAAGACATCCCCCCAATTAGGATCCACGGGTTCTCCATCCATCATCTTAACATTTTTCTCTGGCTCTAATGAGGGAGACATCTTGTAATTTCTCCATACAAAAATCCTCTCTCCTGACCTCTAAGTCAGGTCCCATGTTCTGTTCACTCTCACTGTTAGAGTAAGAGATGTTCTCCTGTTCGTTAACCTCGAGCTGGGAGCTATCTTCCAGCTCCTCCAGCTCCCTAGCCACTACAGGAAAAGGAAGAGGGTCTCTTTCTTCCTCGATCCTGCCAACAGTCTACCCTTCCATTCGGCAAAAAGGGTCTGTTGAGAGTTTCCGTGCTTCCCCAGCAGGGGGAGCTCTATCCTCCAGACTCCCTGTGCCTTCCCATAACCTTCAAAAATGGGGAAAATCTCTCCCCACTAGGACCTCATGAAGCAGTGAAGGTACCACCCCCACTGAATGTGTCACACTGCTCCAAGGGGTGTCAATCTTAACCTCCACAGTCTGGTAGTCCCAAGTGTCCCCATGAATGCAAATGACCCTGATTGTGCTAGGGTGTAATTTTGCAGGATTTACACAATTGCTGTTGACTAAAGTTACAACACTACACGAATTAAGCAGTGCAGTGACTGGCTTCCCATCAACCGAAATCACACACATTTGCTTTTCTATGCGACCCTGACGTGATGCAGTACATGCGACCTGTGCATAAAGAGATATGCGTCTTTTCATATAAGCATTATCACACTGCATTGGTTCATCATTTAGGGGACAGTTGACAGCAATATGTCCCAATGCATGACATCAGTAGCACTGTATGTGCTCTATACCCAGTCCTCTCAAGGGTCCTCAAGACCTTCCTGGCTTCTTTGGCCAGTCTCCTGGTCTATAGTTCATAGTCTCCTTAGCCGTAGCAATCTTATCAAACTTCCCCATGCCCTTGAACCCTGGAACTTAGGTCTTACCGGGTCCGCTGGGCGATCTTTCACCCCTAGATATATTGGAGTGGGGCACAGATGGGTGCAACAAGTCCTCCAGAAGCTGTGTATCTTTCCACGAGGTCCAACAGTTAGTTTGCCATTTTGGGGTCCCCATTAGGGATGGGCCCGTGGTTCAAAACGAACATTATGAGGTGTTTGCAGTGACTTCACCGCCACGGAGCGCCCCATAGTGCATTGCGCGCACAGCTCCTACCTATTGGGAGGTCCCCCGCTGTCTGCACGCTTTTTCTCTGACAGTTTATTTATATGGCAGGACGGGACCACCCCATGACGTGAGTGACCCGCCCCTTCTTACATCATGGGATGTCAGGGGGGGCGGGTTACGCGCTTACATCACCGGGTGGCCCCGCCCTGTCATAAATAAAAGCAGTCAGTCGATGGGAGCCCTCCAAAGGGGTAGGAGCTGTTGTGGCGCTTTTTCTTTTTTTTTTTTTTTTTTGGGGCCGTCACGCACCATGATTGACGATGGATTACAACGGGGGACACTTTTTTTTTTTTAATAAATCATTTGTCCCTAATTGTCTCTTGTGTTTTTTTCTTTTTTGACACTTTTTGGTGAATTAGTATGGATAAGATGTACCCAATACTAATTCACACTTATTAAAGGGGACTTCCAGACTCCGATAAGCTCCCCGCCCACAGACCCTCACAACCACAGCCCAGGGTTGGGGGGAAGGGGCTCTTGTCCCCATCAACATGGGGACAAGGTTCTTTGGGGTGGGCACAGAGCCCCCCTGCCCCAAAGCACCCATACTCCTCCCCCATCCTGGCCGACTAGGTTGCATGCTCGGATAAAAGACTGGTTTGGATTTTAGGGGGGACCCTACATCAATTTTTTTTATTTTGGGGCGTGGTTCCCCTTAAAATCTATACCAGACCCAAGGGGCCTGGTATGGACTGAGGGGGGGATCCTACGCAGATTTTTTCAGTGATTTATGATCTATATTGCCGGGAGCAATACATTGCAATACATTACAGCCGCGAGTGGTTTTAAATTACATTTTTTTCATTTACAAATGTCATTTTGCAGTGGCACTGTTCTAAACATCACAGAGATGCACCCTTTTACAAGCAGACTAAGTGGACCCCCAGGCAAAAATAGTAAAAACGCCATAAATTAATTCCCACTTTTGCGCAAACCAATCAATATACGCCGATTGCATTTTTTTTTTACCAAAAATATGTAGAAGAATATATATCTGCCAAACCCGATTTGGGGATATTTATTATGGCAAAAAAGTAAAAAATATTGTTCTTTTTTCAAAATCGTCGCTCTTTGTTTGTTTATAGCGTAATAAATAAAAACAAAAATCTTTTGTTTATAGCGGTGTTTAGAAATGACGCAGAGGTGATCAAATACCACCAAAAGAAAGCTCTATTTGTGGGGAAAAAAAATTATAAAAATTTTGCTTGGGTACAACGTCGCATGACCGCGCAATTGTCATTCAAAATGCGACAGCGCTGAAAGCCTAAAATTGGTCTGGGCAGGATTGGGGTTTAAGTGCCCAGTAAGGAAGTGGTTAAAGGAATATTTCATTTTTATTGTTTTACTTTAAGCATTATTAAAATCACTGCTCCTGAAAAAAACTATCGATTTAAAAACTTTTTTGGCATTGATACTTGTCCCCTAGGGCAGGACCCGGGTCGACAAACACTTTTTATGGCAATAGCTTGCATGTAAGTCTTTAAAATAAGCACTTTTGATTTTTCATGTTCGGGTCCCATAGACTTTAACGGTGTTCGAATGTTCGCACAAATTTTTTGCCTGTTCGCATGTTCTGGTGCGAACTGAACCGGGGGGGTGTTCAGTCCATCCCTAGTCCCCATGGCTTACCCACTTCCTCAAAGTAGCAGGGAGTGCATGCAAATACCGGTCCATGACCACACGCTCCACAATCTGCAAAGTTTCTGGCTGTAACCATGTGCTTGTGAGATGTATTAAGTCAAACATTTGGGTGGCTGGTCCATGCGGTAGGTCCACTAATGCACCCGTTGAGCCCAGACTGCCATGGCGTGCAAGTATCTCCATTTTTAGAGACCATAGTCCTGGGCCTTATCGGGTTCCAAATCAAAATAGGCCTTTTGGGGCTCACTTGTCAGAAAGGTAGCTAGCAGTCCTGACCATTGTCCTTTTTGCCATCCTTCCTGCACAGCGACTCTCTCAAAAGTGGTGAGGTACGCCTCCACATCATCTGCAGGTGTCATCTTCTGCAGGTGGTAACTGGCACGTATCAACTTTCCCTCCACTGGCACAGCAGGCAAAAACCTATTTTTTAATTTGACTAGAACCTCCATCAGCTGGCAGCATATCTCCTGCTGGGCCTCATGCTGTTGGCAACTCTCCTCCTGCTGAGCTTTGAGCTGTTGGTGACTTTCCTCCCGCTGAGCTGCAGTGGCCTGTGTGACTTGGAGGTTGGCTCCTCGTTGAGCCACAGTGGCCGGTAGCAAGGACTTCAATATATCCTCCATTTTGGAAAGTTGGCCGCATCCTCCACCGTGTGGGAGATTAGCTTGTGGGGATCACCTTTCCTGGGAAAAAAGGAAGTGTGCAGGCAAACTTCCTTAAAATTCTGGTGGGTTGCCAGGTTTATTATCAAAGGTTGCAAGTCATAAAAACAAACAAAATGGAAAACAAAACCTTGCTGTCCAGAGCTAAACTAAACAGAATAGTTTATCTCACTATACGGTACCGGGCTCATCCCAGACACCCCCAAAACAAAAGGCAATTGCAAACCTTTCGTAGAGTCCTTGAGCAACCAATTCCCAATGTGTAGCTCTCTCAGAGTATTGTTTCTGAGTCCCAGGCCAGAGATCACCCATGCTCTCTTCCTGATCACTTAACTACACCTAAGACTGGACTCCAGTGGACCAGAAAACCCAGCCCAGAACCAGCCATGCCACGGTTGGCTGGGAAAACCTGGGCTTGACTCCGCTTCAGTCCAATCCAAGTAAACGTATGTGAGGTGACCGATAGCGGCCGTCTATGACTTCGACTCACATACTGTCACAATATATATACTGTATACAGTAAATATTCTTACACTGCCTGAACTGACTTTATATAACATACACTGAATGAGCTGTATATACAGTATCTTACAAAAGTGAGTACACCCCCTCACATTTTTGTAAATATTTTATTATATTTTTTCATGTGACAACACTGAAGAAATGGCACTTTGCTACAATGTAAAGTAGTGAGTGTACAGCTTGTATAACAATGTCAATTTGCTATCCCCTCAAAATAATTCAACACACAGCCATTAATGTCTAAACCACTGGTAATAAAAGGGAGTACACCCCTAAGTGCGGCCCAGTCTCCGAAGGGAGGGGATCATGCTCTGCTTCAGTATGTCATAGTACATGTTGGCATTCATGGTTCCCTCAATGAACTGTAGCTCCCCACTGCTGGCAGCACTCATGCAGCCCCAGACCATGACACTGCCACCACCATGCTTGACTGTAGGCAAGACACACTTGTCTTTGTACTGCTCACCTGGTTGCCGCCGCACACGCTTGATACCATCTGAACCAAATACATTTATCTTGGTCTCATCAGACCACAGGACATGGTTCCAGTAATCCATGTCCTTAGTCTGCTTGTCTTCAGTAAACGGTTTGTGGGCTTTTTCTTGTGCATCATCTTTAGAAGAGGCTTCCTTTTGGGAGGACAGCCATGCAAACCAATTTGTTGTATGTGCGGCGTATGGTCTGAGCACTGACAGGCTGCCCCCCCCCCCTTCAAACTCTGCAGCAATGCTGGCAGCGCTCATACGTGCACTTAACTTCTTTGGTCGACCATGGCGAGGCCTGTTCTGAGTGGAACCTTTCCTTTTAAACTGCTGTATGGTCTTGGCCACCATGCTGCAGCTCAGTTTCGGGGTCTCAGCAATCTTCTTATAGCCAAGGCCATCTTTAAGTAGAGCAACTATTCTTTTTTTCAGATCCTCAGAGTTTTTTGCCATGAGGTGCCAAGTTGAAATTCAGTGACCAGTAGAGTGAGAGCGAGTAGCACCAAATTTAACACACCTGCTCCCCATTCACACCTGAGACTCTGTAACACTAACGAGTCACGTGACATCGGGGAGGGAAAATGGCTAATTTGGCCCAATTTGGAAATGTTCACTTACGGGTGTACTCACTTTTGTTGCCAGCGGTTTAGACATTAACGACTGTGTTGAGTTATTTTGACGGAACAGTAAATTTACACTGTTAAACAAATTGTACACTTACTACTTTACATTGTAGCAAAGTGTAATTTCTTCAGTGTCGTCACATGAAAATATATAATAAAAAATGTACAAAAATGTGAGGGGTGTACTCACATTTGTAAGATACTGTATTTATATATATATATATATATATATATATATATATATATATATATATATATATATATATATATATATATTCTTACACTGCCTGAACTAACTCAATATACTATTCATTGAATGAGCTGTATATATAGTCTACACTGAATGCAGCGTAATATATATGTATACAGTATATTCTTACACTGCCTGCACTGACTGTATATACTCTACACTAGATCTATATACTACACTACCTACACGCCACTAACTAAACTAGATCAACGTTCTAGGTTGTTAGATTTGGTATTAAACTTTGCTCCAGATCAGAGATTTAACGAGTTTAAGGCATATATAGATTGTGGGCGATTAGCTTGTGGGTATCGTTTTTCGGAGGAAAATAGTCAGCATGCAGGTCAATTTCTTTAGAATCTGGCGGCTTGCCAGGTTTATTGTCAAAGGTTTGCAGGGCCAAACAAATAAAAACAGAAAACAAAGCCTTGCCATCCGGCGCTAAAATAAACAATCGTGTTTCCTCACTATGAGGTGTGGGGCTGGCCCTCGACACCCACAACCCACAAAACATCAGCACAATGCAAACCTTGGATTAGAGTCCAAAATAGCACACAGAGCTCATTCAGCCTCCCCCTCTGAGTTCCAGAATAGAGCTCTCCTGTGATCTCTTCCTTGTTATTAAATGCAGCTGAAAAGGGGTTTGGGTGGACCAGAAACTCTGGGCCAGATCCGGCCCTGCCATGGTGGCTAGCAAAACTCGGGTCGGACTCTCACTGGTCCACTCCAAGTGAATGCATGCGAGACAACAAGTATTGCCCGTCCATTATCATGCCTCGCATAACGTCACATACCCCCCCTCTGCTCAAGCCCCCTGGGACGGAGCAACTATCCCGACCATACAGTGGACCCGGGAAAGGCCACCTGCGTAATTTTGGAGCCTTCTTGCCCGCTGTTCCACTGTGAATTTAAATGGCTGTAGGGCCAGGAACACCTAGTCATCCGGCTATTTTTCTCTCTGTTGTTACACACCCATTTCAGAAGGGCATGGTCGGTGACTAGACTAAATGACCTTCCAAGCACTTAGTACTTCAGGGCCCACTTGACAGCCAGGTACTCTTTCTCCACTATGGCATAATTCCTCTCATGCCTGCTAAGCTTCCTGCTTAAGTAGACGACCGGGTGCTCCTAACCGTCTCTCATCTGGAACAGTACCGCACCCAGCCCCACCTTAGATGCATCTGTCTGTGCAATAAACTCTTTTGTGAAGTCCGGGATCACGAGCACCGGTTGTACACAAAGGGCCCGCTTCAACTTCTGGAATGCCTTGTCAGCTTCAGGATTCCATTTAACCATGCCTGACCCTCTACCCTTTGTCAAGTCGGTCAGAGGGATGGCAATGGTGGCAAAGTCGGGTATGAAACTCCTGTAATACCCCGTAATCCCCAGGAAGGCATGAACCTGTTTTTTATTTACTGGAGGAGGCCATTTTTGAATTGCCTCGATCTTGTTGGTCTGGGGCTTGGTCGGTCCCCGACCAGTAACATACCGAAGGAACTTGGCTTCCTCCAGGCCTATAGTGCACTTTTTTGAGTTGGCTGTTAGACCTGCTACCCTAAGAGAATCTACCACTGCTTGTACGAGGGGCAGATGCGAATCCCAATCTGGGCTGTGGATGACCACATCATCCAAATAGGCAGCTGCACAGGGGCGATGTGGCCTCAACGGTTTGTCCATCATTCTCTGGAACGATGCAGGGGCCCCATGCAGCCCAAATGGCATTCACTTGTACTGGAAGGACCCCTTGGGAGTAGAAAAGGCAGTTTTTTCCTTTGCTGTCTCCATTAGAGGGATCTGCCAGTAGCCCTTAGTTAGGTCTAGGGCTGTTATGTACCGGGCACCTCCCAACCTGTCCACAAGTTTGCATGATCAGGTATGCGTCAAACTTAGACAGGTTATTCAGTTTCCTGAAATTGTTACACAACCTAATAGTGCCATTGGGCTTTGGGACCAGCACTATGGGGCTCGACCAGGCTCTGCGGGACTCCTCTATCACATCCAACTCCACCGCCTCCCGTCTATCCTCAGGTATCCAGTAGGGTTTTACAATTAAGCGGACCCCTGGCTCTGTAACTATGTCATGTTGTATTCTGGGTGGGGGAGAGAAAAAGTCTCTATTTTTACTTATAAATTCCTTTTACGTCATTTTGTTGCATCAGTAACAAGGACTCGGTTACGGGGACGCCCGGGGTCAGGGGTAGCCTGTCCTTTTGGGGAGTGGGCAATAAACTCGCTCTGTCCTTCCATGGTTTTAAGAGATTAACATGGCAAATCTGCTCCGGGTTCCTTTTCCCTGGCTGGTAAACTTTGTAGTTCACTTCCCCTACTCTTTCCCTAATCTCAAAGGGATCTGTCACTTTGCTAGGAATTTACTTTCAACCATGGGGACTAGCACCAGCACTCTGTCTCTGGGGTTGAAATTCTGGGTTTTGGCACCTGGATTATAAACCCTTCTCTGGGCTTCCTGGGCTTGCTCCATATGCTCTTGTACAAGGGGCAGGACAGCTGCGATTCAATCCTGCATCAAGGAGACGTGCTCTGATGCTTCTATATGGGGTGACCTCTCCTTCCCACGTCTCTTTTGTGACATCTAGCAGCCCCCTGGGATGTCTACCATACAAGAGTTGAAAGGGAAAATACCCCACAGACGCCTGCGGAACCTCGAGTATGGCAAACATAAGGTACGGCAACAAAAAAATCCCAATTTCGGCCATCTTTATCCACCACTTTTTTAACATACTTTTGAGGGTCTTGTTAAATCTTTCCATCAGACTGTCAGTTTGGGGGTGGTAAACAGAGATATGGAGATGGGAGATTTTGTACAACTTGCACAATTCTCTGGTCACTCTGAACATGAATGGGGTATCCTGATCCATCAAGATTTCTTTAGGGATCCCCACCCGACTAAACATCTCGACCAGCTCCTTGGCGATACTCTTAGTGGAGGTGTTCTGCAAGGATATGGCTTCAGGATAGCGGGTCGCATTGTCCAGAATCACCAGTATGTGCTGGTGTCCCAGGGAAGATTTTACAACTGGTCCCATGAGATCCATGCCAATTTGCTCAAATGGCACTTCAATTATGGGAAGTGGGACAAGAGGACTACAAAAATGGGGTGATGAGGCCGTCATTTGACACTCAGGGCATGATTCCCAGTATGCTCTGACATCTCCATACAACCTGGGCAAGAAGAATCTCTGGGTTATTCTCTCCTTTGTCTTCTACATACCCAGATGCCCTCCCATTACATGACCATGAGCCAGATCTAGTACCATCCTGCGGAAGGGTTTGGGAACAACTAGCTGTTCTACTTCATCCTCCCCGCGTTTTACCATCTGATACAACAAATTATTTTTAAGAGCCATGTAGAGAAAAGACACCCCCCAATTAGGGTCCACTGGTTCCCCATCCATCACTTTCACATTTTCTATGGCTCTAAGGAGAGTGACATCTCGTAGTTGCTCTGTACAGAAGTCCTCTCTCTGGACCTCTAAGTCAGGTACTACTGTACATTCTGTTCACTCTCACACTCAGGGTCAATTTTCTGGGTCGTTAGCCACCAGCTGGGAGCTATCATCCGGCTCCCTAGCCATTACAGGAAAAGGAAGAGGGTCTCCTTCTTCCTCGGTCCTGCCACCAATCTTCGCTTCCGTTTGGCAAAAAGGGTCTGGTTATAACTCCCGTGCTTCCTCGGCAGGGGGAGCTCTTTTCTCCAGACTCTCTGTGCTTTCCCATAACCTCCAAAATGAGGAAAATCCCTTCCCACCAGGGCTTCATGAAGCAGTGAAGGTACCACCTCTACTGAATGTGTCACACTTCCCCAAGGGGTGTCAATCTCAACCACCACTGTCTGGTAGTTAAGAGTGTCCCCATGGATGCAAATGACCCCAACAGTGCTAGGGTGTAACCTTGCAGGATTTACACAATAGCTTTTTACCAACGTTACCACACTACCAGAGTCAAGAAGCGCAATGACTGGTTTCCCAACAATAGAAATCACACACATCTGCTTCACCATGCGACCTGAACATGCTGCTGTATATGTGACCTGTGTAAAAAGAGAAAGGCATCTATTCCCATAAGTATAATCGCATTGCACGGGTTCATCATTCAGGGGACAACTGGATGCAATATGGCCCAATGCATGGCAATGGTAGCACTGTATGTGCTCTATACCCAGTCCTCTTAAGGGTCCCCCGGACCTTCCTGGCTTCTTTGGCCAGTCACCAGGTCTAGAGCCCATAGTCTCGTTAGTCATTACAGCAGTCTTATCGGTTTTCCCTGCACCCTTCAGTGCTGACACAGTCTTACTGGATCCGCTGGTGAGCCTTTCGCCCCTGGACACACTGAAGCGGGCGCAGATGGGAGCTTCAGGTGCTAGTACTCAAAAGGAAAAAAGTAAAGTTGGAACGCATTAACAATAAGATCAAAGGCGTATTATTAGAATAGGATCCAATCAAATACATTAATAGTAAAAAGGTCAGGTCTGAGCATGTAGGCCCTTTACAAAATAATCTAGAGTGCGTGACTGGGGACAAAGAGAAGGCAGACTTATTAAATACTTTCTTCAGCTCTGTGTATACAAAGGAGCGTGGGGGAGCTCATGTCCACGATGGGGGTGGTAGTGACACAGCCCCAAATGATCCACAGTGGATCAAAAGTGAAATGGTCCAGAAGTATTTAAACAGAATAAAGGTAGATAAAGCAACTGGACCAGATGGCATCCATCCACGGATCCTAAAGGAATTGAGCTCTGTCATTTCATACTGTATAATATAATAATTTCAAAGCCATTGTATCTCATTTTTAGGGACTCCTTGATGACTGGAATAGTACCACTGAATTGGCGTAGGGCCAATGTGGTGCCCATATTTAAAAAAGGGATCAAAGTCTTTACCAAGTAACTATAGACCTGTTAGTTTAACTTCTACAGCTGGGAAGATACTGGAGAGTTTAATAAAAGACCACATAGATGAGTTCTTGCTGGAAAAAAATGTTTTAAGCAACAGACAGCATGGATTCATGAAAGAGAGAAGTTGTCAAACAAACCTGATTTCTTTTTATGAGGAGGTAAGTAAAACCTTGGACAGAGGGGTGGCTGTGGACGTGGTGTATTTGGATTTTGCAAAAGCGTTTGACACCGTTCCCCACACACAGCTAATGTGTAAGGTAAAGTCTACAGACTTGGAAAGATCAGTTTGTAAATGGATAGAAAACTGGCTAAAAGACCGAATTCAGAGAGTAGTGGTTAATGATTCTTATTCTGAATGGTCTAAGGTTATCAGTGGTATACCCCAAGGTTCAGTGTTGGGACCCTTGCTTTTCAATACATTTATAAATGATATAGGGTCTGGGATTAAAAGTACAATTTCAGTGTTTGCAGATGACACCAAGCTATGCAGTGGAATAAAGTCCTTGCAGGATGTCTCCAACTTACAAGGAGACCTCAATGCACTGTCTAATTGGGTGACTATGTGGCAAATGAGGTTTAATGTTGATAAATGTAAAGTTATGCACTTGGGGGCTAAGAATATGCATGCATCGTACATACTGGCGGGAGTACAACTGGGGGAATCCATAGTGGAGAAGGATCTGGGGGTTTTGGTAGATCATAAGCTTAATAATGGCATGCAATGCCAAGCTGCGGTTTCCAAAGCAAGCAAAATCCTTTCTTGTATTAAGAGAGGTATGGACTCCAGAGATAGAGACATTATTTTGCCCCTGTACAAATCATTAGTAAGAACTCATCTGGAATATGCAGTTCAGTTTTGGGCACCAGTTCTCAAAAGGGATATTGGGGAACTGGAGAAAGTGCAGAGAAGGGCAACCAAACTAATAAGAGGCATGGAGGAGCTCAGCTATGAGGAAAGACTAGAGGATCTGAATGTATTCTCTCTTGAGAAGAGGAGATTAAGAGAGGATATGATCGACATGTACAAATATATAAGTGGTCCATATAGTGAACTTGGTGTTATTTACTTTACTTTAAGGTCATCATAAAGGACAAGGGGGCACTCTTTACGTCTAGAGGAAAAAAGATTTCATCTACAAATACGGAAAGGTTTCTTCACAGTAAGAGCTGTGAAAATGTGGAATAGACTCCCCCCAGAGGTGGTTTTGGCCAGCATGGTTGATTGCTTTAAAAAAGGCCTGGATTCTTTCCTTAATGTAAATAATATTACTGGGTACTAACATTTTTAGGTAAAGTTGATCCGGGGTGTATCCGTTTGCCTCTTGGGGGATCAGGAAGGAATTTTTTTCCCCCGTATATACCAATAGCAAATTGGATCATGCTTTGCTGGGGTTTTTGCCTTCCTCTGGATCAACTGTGGGTAAAGGATTGTATACGGGATTGTTTGGTTATATATAAATCTTTTTTTTTTTGGTTGAACTGGATGGACTTGTGTCTTTTTTCAGCCTGACTAACTATGTAACTATGTAAAGACTCTATTGAGTTTAAGGATTTTAATTGTAATATTAAGAGAAAATTAGATAAAGTGGATCGGGATACACAAAAGAAAAAAGTTAAAAAAATGTGATTCTGCCGACTTTAACCACTTCAGCCCAGGAAGGATTTCCCCCTTTAGGACCAGAGCACTTTTTGCGATTCGGCACTGCGTCACTTTAACTGACAATTGCGCGGTTGTGCGACATTGTACCCAAAGGAAATTGACGTCCTTTTTTCCCACAAATAGAGCTTTCTTTTGGTGGTATTTGATCACCTCTGCGTCACTTCTGATCACGGCTATAAACAAACAAAGTGACAATTTTGCAAATTAAAGAATATTTCTTACTTTTTGCTAAAATACATATCCAAAAAAAATATATAAAATAACAAATTTATTCATCCGTTTTGGCCGATATATATTCTTCTAAAAAAAAATCACTATTGGCGTATATTGATTGCCTTGCGCAAACGTTGCCGTGTTTACGAACAATGAGAATTTTATTTATGGGGTTAATTTTTTTAAATTTTTTACTAGTAATGGCGGTGATCTGCAAATTTTAGTGGGAATGCGACATTGCAGCAGACATGTTGGAAACTTTTGACACTTTTTTGGGACTTTTATACAGCGATCAGTGCTATGAAAATGCACTGATTACTGTGTAAGTGTCACTGGCAGGGAAGGGGTTAACACTAGGGGGTGATCAAAGGGTTAAGTATGTTCCCTGGATAGTGTTTTTAACTGTGTGGGGGCTGGGGTGACTGGGGGAGGAGAGTGATCGCCGCTCCCCTATACAGGGAATATATGATTACACTCCTCCTCTGTCAGAATGGAGATCCGTTGTTTACATACACGGATCCCCCTTCTGTCACTGTGGGGGAGCGATCACGGGTAGCCAGCGGACATCAAGTCCGCCCTGCCCTCTCCCTGGCTCCCCCTCTACACACGACCCGTGATCTCGCAGCTGCCATCAGGTGACAGCGGTTTGTGATATCGAGCCAAATTGCAGCCGTCAAGCCACGGCGGGCGGTCGACAACTGGTTAAAGCAAACTCTGTCTATTTATGGCAGAATCCCACTAAAGTTAATATTGGAGGTGGGGAGGGGGGTGTGACACAAGGAATTGTGACTCATCCTTGGCCTGCACCTCTACCCCTTCAAGGGAATAATGGTCCTACACGTGGATGAGGAGCTAATACTCCAAAACCAACCAATGCCAGATTTGGGAACCACACGCGTGGTCATGGACCTCAAACTTGGCAATATCAATCCCCTAGGTCCACTTATAAACAAGGTGGCCCTCAACAAAGGGGATATCAGGAGGGATATAGAAATGAATATCATAATTTTAACCGAAATCAGGGATACCGGGATGATAGATATTCCATTCCAGTAGATAATGGCTATCAACCCTTAACCCAGCATGATTATGATGCTAATAGACAGTGTGGATCTCCTTTTTGGGGGGGACAGGGGAGGGGATGGAGGACTCCAAAATGGAATGCCCACCCACCACCACACCAGGGAGGTGGGCGAGGAAGACCCCCTTTTCATATAGCCAACAACAGAAAGCCCGAAGAAACGGAGAGGCTGTAGGGCAGGAAAGCTCAGACAATCCCATAAAAGGGACATCTACAATCTAAGTAAGTGTAAATTGAATCATAAGGAACTAAATATACTTAATTTGGGATTAAAGTGTGCCCCTAGAAAACCTCTAAATAAGTTTGATGTCTATATTGTCACATACAAAGTCGACAAAGGGGGAGGTGGTTCTTGATTAGAATTTTTATCATGATCAGATGAGTGAACTACTGAATGGTAACATCACCTACAAGAAATTGGAGAGAGACCCCACTAATGCTTATAAGGACCAGTTAACAGCCTTGATAGAGTTGGGATCTAGGTTGAGGGTACTAAAGAAAAGAGCAAAAATATTTTGTTCCAAGTGCTTGCCAAAGCCCAGTGATTTATACTCTGCTTAAGGTACACAAAAATGCCTTAACTCCTCCCCCTCGACAGATTGTCAACGCTATTGGGTCTGTCACACCACGTCTGGGAAAATACCTAGACAAATTTCTTCAGCCTAGTGTACTTGCAACCAAAGCATATCTTAGGGACACTAAAGATTTATTGGTGTCCCTGGGTGAGGTACATGTGGACAGTGAAATTCCTATATTTATGGTAACAGCTGATGCTTCATCACTGTATACCATAATACAACATGATGATGCCCTCTTGGCACTAAATTGGAATATCCCACACTCAAAGAAAGATTTTTGGGGAAAGTGCTGGACTTCTGCATTTCTCATTATTATTTCTGGTATCAAGGCCAGTATTACTCCCACCAGGTTGGTATTGCTATAGGAGACAAGTTAGCCCCCAACCTCGCCAACCTGTTCATGGCAGAATGGGAGGACAGATATGCCTTTAATACACCCCGTCCTCAGTTGAAATATTACCGCAGATTCATAGATGATCTGATATTTATCTGTGAGGCTTCTGAGGAATCAGTTCTGTCTTTTCTCTCATTTTTAAATACCAATGATAATAACATCCATTTGGGTGATATATAAGTTTATTGCCACCTCTTTTGGTTCTTTCCCCCACTCTCCATTCAAAGGGGGATGTAAGGCAGAATGGTGTCATTAATGTTGATTCAATTTTAAATGTATGTGAATTATGTAATTGTTCTGTTGTCTATTTGTACATTACTTTTTAATACATTTATAAATAAACATTTTTTTTCATTTTATATAATTACGTTGTTACTTTATGGTGTCGCAACAGTCCAAAACAATCTTTTTGCCTATATTTGGGGTATGTGTTGGGGAGCCCCTACTCCTCTTTAAACTATTTTCACTTATGGACAAGACATCTTAAATTGTAGTGTTACCTACATAGCCTGTTGAGGTACTCACTCCTGGATTATCATGTGAGTGATAAGACAATTCATGTTTTGGATGTTACGATTGAGAAAAGCAGATGAGTGCTTGATACCAAGGTTTACTTTAAGCCCACTGATCGTGACAGCTACTTATCAGTGAGGAGTGGCCACCATCCAGCTTGGATAAAAAATATCCCGAAAGGACAGATAATGAGTGCGAGAAGCAATTGCAGTAGAATGGAGGATTATCAGTTACAATCTAACATTTTAAAGGATAAATTCATTCAGAAAGATTATAGTACTAAATACCTAGAGAATGTGATAGATGAGGTAGCACAAACCTCAAGATCACAAACTCTAATGGATAATAATCCCCATCAGCGAACTAATCAGCATCAGTGGGGATTCATATCTGATTTCCATCATCAATATAGGGAAATAGAGAACATCTATTGGAAGCATTGGCATATCCTCTCTGCAGATAGGGAGTGTGCTTCCACCTAACCCAAAGTTTATATACAGGAAGGCCCCTAATTTTGATGACATGGTGGTTAGAAAAATTCTTGACCTCCCCGGTCAACAAAAATTACAAAAAAGGGTTTTTATCCCTGTTGCAAGTGCATCTGCTGCAGAACTGTGAGGGTAAATAATAGGGGACGTCTGTTTTTCAGTTCAGGTGATGATATAAAACATTCCCCATTAATGAGTTCATCACGTGTAACACAACAAATGTTGTGTACCTATTATAGTGCCCATGCGGTCTATATTATGTTAAGGGTACATATATCTGAACACATTACAAATATTAGGAATGGCTTTAAAAATCATAGTGTGTCCCTCCACTTTCGGAATGTACATAATAGAGACCCAACAGTGCTACAGTTCTGTGGTATATTTAGGGTATATTACAATTGGAGAGGTTCTAATATAGTACCTCTCCAAAAGAGAAACAAAGTGTATATATTAGACACTTTAACGCCTAATGGGTTGAACATCAAACTTGATTTAAACTGTTTCATTATAGTTCATATGCATTATATCCTCTGTAATGAAGTTAATGTATTTATATATGTTTTCATCTATATATCCATCCTGACATCATATGCTGCAGTTTGTATGGAATACTGCTCTTTATACTGTATGGTGTCACGGATGCTTTTGTTGCTCCAATTTCAGTTGGGGACACTGATGCTGTTTTATTAGTGAATGGATGGTAAAAGTGCCATGCTATTCAGATAAATAAGGTGTCAGTGATGTGAATGGGAGCCCTGCAGATGGTAATCATTTGCATAGCTTCAAGCATATCCGAGGGGTTACCGTGCCATACAGCCAATCCCATGACTAAGTCTTTAGTATGAAATGCATTGGGGGCGTGGCTGTACGGCAACCTTTGGATAAGCATTCCATGTGTGACATGGCCAGGGAGCTGCTCCGAGGTGGTGAGATATTGTAATTGTGCTTGGACACCATGCATCAGCCAAGTGACGGCTCTCTGTTTGTCAGTGCGTGGTTTTATTGTTACATTGTATGTGCAATAGCACAAATTTTTAATAAATGATCTTATGTTTTAAACAATGCTGCACTATTGGAGTTTTTCTATTTTCCCCTACATGTGAGTGAGCCATCAGTGAGTGCTGTCTCTGGGAGTTAACCATTTGATTTCAAACTACCAGACTGCCAATCACGAGAGTGTGAGGCCATACTCTGCGGTGAGTTGATTACCTAAGGGGAGGGGCTCTCTACTGAACACATGTGGTGGTGTGTGAAGATTCCTGTCCACCCTTTGGAGAAAATGTCTTATATACTTGAGCAGCCTTTTCATCACTTTGGGACTATTGTTGGTCTTATATATATTTTAGTTTGTTAATATTGAATGAACATTTAGAGCGCTGCAGTGCCACTTGCAAATATTTTTGGATATTACTATTATCAGATGGGTTCAGCAGCTGAGTACCTTTCCACAGGGTCTACCAGGTGGCTTGCAGTTTTGGGGTCCCCATGACTGACCCATTTCCTCAAAGCAGGAGGGAGCCCACAGAGGTACCGGTCCATAACTACACGCTCCACAATCTGGCGCCTGGCAGGGTTTACGGCTGCAATCACTTCCTCATAAGATGGACCAGGTCAAACATTTGGGAACGGGGAGGCTTGTCCATGCGGTAGGTCCACTGATGCACCCGTTGGGCCTGGGCGGCCATGGTGACACCCAGGCGTGTGAGTACCTTCACTTTTAAAGTCTCATAATCTTTAGCTGTGTCTGGTTCAAGATCAAAGTAGGCCTTTTGGGGGTCACCTGTCAAAAATGGGGCTAACAGCCCTGCCCACTGATCCTTCGGCCACCCTTTGCGGTCGGCGACTCTCTCGAAAGTTGTGAGGTACGCCTCTACATCATCCGCCAGTGTCATTTTCTGTAGATGGTAAGAGGCGCGTACCAGTTTTGGTTCCACTGTCACAGAAGGTGCGGGCCCCTTCTTTAACTCCACCAGAGCATCCATAAACTGGAGATTCATCTCCTGCTGAGCAGCCAGGTCCTAGCGTTTCGCCTCCTGTTATTGGCAAATTTCCTCCTGCTGTGCTGCAGCGGTCTGGCGACTTTCCTCCCACTGCGCTGCAGGCTTGGGTGACCTGGGAATGTTGGTTTCCCGCTGGGCTGCAGTTGCCTGTAGCAAGGCCTTCAACATTTCTTCCATGCTGGAAAGATGCCCACTGAACTCCACCACATGTGGGCAATTAGCTTGTGGGGATTGTTTTTCAGAGGAAAATAGTCAGCATGCAGGCCAATTTCTTTAGAATCTGGTGGCTTGCCAGGTGTATTGTCAAAGATTTGCAGGGTCAAACAAATAAAAACAGAAAACAAAAACCTTGCCGTCTGGCGCTAAACTAAACAATCCCGTTTCCTCGCTATATGGTGTGGGGCTGGCCCCCGACACCCACAAAACAATAGCATAAAGCAAACCTTGGTTTAGAGTCCAAAAGAGCACTCAGCTTCCCCCTCTGAGTTCCAGAATAGAGCTCTCCTGTGATCTCTTCCTGGTCATTAAATGCAGCTGAAGAGGGGTTTGGGTGGACCAGAAACTCCAGACTGAAACCAGCCCTACCACGGTGGCTGGCAAAATCCAGGTCGGACTCTCACTGGTGCACTCCAAGTGAAGGCATGCAAGGCGACAAATATCGCCCGTCCATTATTGCGTCTTGCATAATGTCACAAGATCTACAAAGATTTATATGGAAAATAAACATAAAAAAATATTATGTTGATGCCAACCATTATGATAAAGAGAATATTACAATATATACACACGTTGGTTTGGAAAAACTCCATTTTCAACCCAAAGAATTCCAATCAACAGTGTTTGGAACTTTTCAAAACTATGGTAGAAAAAGATTTAAAAAAATTTGAACCCTCTAGAAATAAACGTAATAATATAGTCTGGGGGGATATTAAAGCTTTAGAAGAGAGAAAGGATGTACCAGCATTGCGCTTTTTTTATGACTTTGCTGCCTGGCTACCCTAATTTCTCTCCTCTGAAATAGCCACAATCATTCTTGGTGACTTCAACGTTCCTGCTGACAGCCCAGCTACAGCTCAACTTCTCAACGTAGCCTCATCTTTTGACCTAACCCAATGGACACACACTTCCACTCACTCCAGTGGTAATACCCTTGACCTTGTATTTTCCCATCTGCACACCTGGCAACCTCACAAACACCCCCTTTCCTCTCTCTGATCACAACCTCATCAGTTTCAATGTATCCTTGCCTCCAACCACCCGTCCCTCCAAGCAGCAAACGGTTACTTGTAGGAACCTCCGCCATTTTAACCCTTCTCTTCTCTATTCTGCTACTGACCACCTATATGGCAAAATCTCTCCCCTGTCCTGTCCTGTCCTGGCTACCTCTGTCTACAACAGTTCACTCTCATCATCACTGGATGCACTTGCTCCTCTAACTACATGTAGAATCAGGCCCCGACCGTTATAACCATGGCAAACTGACAACACTAGAAATCTCAAGAGACATTGCTGTGCTCTTGAGCGACTGTGGCGCAAAACCGAATGCCCGCAGGACTTCACCCTATATAAATCTGCCCTTTTAAAATACAATTCCTGCCTCCACGCTGCCAAACAAGCCTACTTTGTCTCTCAACCTTTAACTGTCTGCTTCATCCCCCACCCCCTCTACCCACTAACTCACTCACTGCCCAAGAGATCACCAATCACTTCAAAGACAAGATTGATGCAATACATGAGGACACCGCTGCTGTGTGTACATATTTCCTATCCAACATACTTTGCCTAACAGCACAGTCAACACTCTCCTCTTTTGAACTGGCTACAACTAAAGAGATTACAG
Source organism: Glandirana rugosa (assembly GCA_018402905.1). Lineage (NCBI taxonomy): Eukaryota > Metazoa > Chordata > Amphibia > Anura > Ranidae > Glandirana > Glandirana rugosa. The sequence goes on along the minus strand of BLSH010221250.1, from coordinate 76,405 downwards.
AACTTCTTGCAGATGCCCACCTAACCAATTGTCCCCTGGATCCTGTTCCCTTAAAACTACAACGGTCGCCCTTCTATTCTATCCCATGTTCCCTCACTCACATCTTCAATCTTTCCCTCTCTAATGGCAACTTCCCCTCCCCTCCAAAACATGTGCCGACCACTCCCATACTTAACAAGCCCTTACTGGACCCCACAAACCTGAACAACTTAAGACCTATCTCTTTGCACTCATTCACCTCTAAACGTTTAGAACGCTTAGTCTACAACCATCTTAGCTCTTACCTCAATGAAAATAACCTTCTTGACCCCTTACAGTCTGGCTTTTGCTCGCAACATTCCACAGAAACGGCCTCACTAAAACTCACTATCGATTTACTAACTGCTAAAACCAATGGCCACTACTCCATACTCCTACTGCTTGACCTCTCTGCTGTCTTTGATACTGTTGACCACTCGCTCCTTCTAAATATACTCCATTCCCTTGGCCTCCAAGTTTCTGCTCTATTCTGGTTCTCCTCCTACCTATCACAGTGCTCCTTCAGTGTTATCTACAACTCTGTCTCCTCCTCTCCATTACCCCTTTCTGTTGGGGTCCCCCAAGGCTGTGTTCTTGGACCCCTTCTCTTTTCTATCTACACCTCCTCTGGTCACTTGATAACCGCCCACGGCTTCCATTACCACTTATATGCCGATGACACCCAAATCTATCTGTCTACTCCTCACCTCACTCCCTCAGTCTCCTCTTAATAGCATCATTGTCCCCTGGGCAAAGTAATGCAGTGGGATCCTTACCAGCCTGCCCCAATTTATGCACCTACCTTCAAGGGTTAAAGTATAAATAGTTGATAGAATTAAAAAAAATGATTAGAACTTTCAATAAAATCCAATTTAAACAATAAAACATGCCATAAATAAAAGACTGTTCAACACAAAGGGCACATTACAGGGGGGTCAGAAGGGCCCAATACTGTGATCAGGAGGGTACCGTACAGGTTTCGGGGCACTGCTTGGAACATGGCCATTCTTGGACAGCTTAGTAAAAAGTGTGACTGTCCCAGAAAATATGATGTAATGCAAGATTATCATGGGGCACCCATGCACCTGGGGCCCCTGGGCAGTGCCCAGGGGTGCCCATGCATTAAGACAGCCCTGTCCTCTCGCATTACTAACTTACTAACTGACATAGCATGAATGTCAAACCACTTGCTTAAACGAAATCTCTCTAAAACTGAGCTGGTAATATCCCCCCTGCCTGTGCCCCCTCCACGACTTCTCCATCAAAATCAATGATGCAACCATCAATTCCTCCCTTCATGCCAGGGTACTAGGTATAATCCTAGACTCTGACCTGTCCTTTCAGCCTCAAATCCAATAGTTGTCAAAAGTTTGTAGACTTCACCTCCGTAACATCTCTAAAATACGCCCCTTTTTAACTAATGAAACCACCAAGCTCCTCATTCTCTCCCTTGTTATCTCTCGTCTTGACTATTTTAGCTCCCTTCTCATTAGCCTCCCTCTCCATAGGCTATACCCTCTTCAGTCAATCACGAATGCTGCTGCCAGAATTATCCACCTTACCAACCACTCAGTGTCTGCTACCCCTCTCCTCCAATCCCTACAATGGCTCCCAATCGCTCAGCGAATTAAATTCAAAATACTAACCACAACATACAACCAATACACAACCGCATACGTAAAGGTAAAGAAGAACCCAGTTAATGAATAAAGGTCTAAACTTAAGAAGGTACTAAAAAGAGCACATAGATTGGATATATTGGATAAAAAAGAATGTAGGTATCGACTACCAGTTGCAACCAGACTGCCGGTTATATACCAAGTACTGAAGGTACATAAGGATCAATTTAACCCACCCCAGAGACCTATTATAGATGGGGTGGATTCTTTATTCTCCAGAGTAGGAGAATGCATAGACCATTATCTCCAACCATTGGACCAGAATTTCCCTTCCTTCCTCAGGAATAGCAAACAACTTATTAATATCTTTCCCACAATAATCAAATCTGATATTGGCCACAATAGATGTAAATTCTTTATACACTAACATAAGACAAGGTGATGCATTGAAGGCAGTGAGTTGGGCCTTGAATGAGTCATCTGGTTTAGCGAGCCCACAGCAAGAGTTTATAAAGAAGGCCCTGTCAATGGCCATGAAGAGCAATTATTTTTGGCATGACAGTAGTTATTATCAGAAACATAAAGGGGTAGCCATGGTGGTGAAATATGCACCCAGCGTGGCTAATACTTTTATAAGCAAGTAGGAGGGTGGGATTCGGAACAGGTACATTTCCTGGATCTTAACATACAGTGGGGATCGAAAGTTTGGGCACCCCAGGTAAAAATTTGTATTAATGTGCATAAAGAAGCCAAGGAATGATGGAAAAATCTCCAAAAGGCATCAAATTACAGATTAGACATTCTTATAATATGTCAACAAAAGTTAGATTTTATTTCCATCATTTACACTTTCAAAATAACAGAAAACAAAAAAATGGCGTCTGCAAAAGTTTGGGCACCCTGCAGAGTTAATATCTTGTACTACCCTCTTTGGCAAGTATCACAGCTTGTAAACGCTTTTTGTAGCCAGCCAAGAGTCTTTCAACTCTTGTTTGAGGTAGCTTTGCCCATTCTTCCTTACAAAAGTCTTCCAGTTCTTTGAGATTTCTGGGCTGTCTGTCATGCACTGCTCTTTTAAGGTCTATCGATAGATTTTCAATTATGTTGAGGTCAGGAGATTGTGAAGGCCATGGCAAAACCTTCAGTTTACGCCTCTTGATGTAATCCACCGTGGATTTCGAGGTGTGTTGAGGATCATTATCCATTTGTAGAAGCCATCCTCTCTTTAACTTTAGCTTTTTCACAGATGGCATCAATTTACCATCCAAAATTTGCTGAAATTTTATTGAATCCATTTTTCCTTCTACTCGTGAGATATTCCCTGTGCCACTGGCTGCAATACAACCCCAAAGCATGATTGAGCCACCCCCATGCTTAACAGTTGGACAGAGTTTCTTTTCATTAAATTCTGTGCCCCTTCTTCTCCAAACGTACATTTGCTCATTCCAGCCAAAAAGTTACATTTTAACCTCATCGGTTCACAGAACTTGTTTCCAAAATGCATCAGGCTTGTCTATATGTTAATTTGCAAAGTTCCAACACTGATTTTTGTGGTGAGGATGTAGAAGAGGGTTTCTTCTGATGACTCTTCCATGAAGACCATATTTGTACAAGTATCTCTTTATAGTGGAGTAGTGTACCACAACTCCAGTGTCTGCCAGATCTTTCTGGAGGGATCGTGCAGTCAAACGTGGGTTTTGAATTGTTTTTCTCACAATCCTGCGAGCTGTTCTGTCTGATATTTTTTTTGGTCTTCCAGATCTTGCTTTAACTTCCACTGTTCCTGATGGCTGCCATTTCTTAATTACGTTCCGAACAGAGGATATTGACATCTGAAAACGCTTTGCTATCTTCTTATAGCCTTCTCCAGCTTTGTGAGCGTCAACTATTTTCAGTTTCAGGTTTCTAGACAACTGCTTAGAAGATCCCATGGTGCTGATTGTTGGGGCAAGATCAGATGAGTCTGGGCATTTAAAACCTTTGAGATTGACATCACCTGGTCTTCCCAGACGATGATTGAGAACAATCCATGACACTGGCAGGTCTCAGCCTTGCAAAGGGGGCAGTGCATTCTATAAATTCTGCAGGGTGCCCAAACTTTTGAAGACACCATTTTTTTGTTTTCTGTAATTTTGAAAGTGTCAATGATGGAAATAAAATCTAACTGTTGTTGACATATTATAAGAATGTCTAATCTGTAATTTGATGCCTTTTGGAGATTTTTCCATCTTTCCTTGGCTTCTTTATGCACATTAATACAAATTTTTACCTGGGGTGCACAAACTTTCGATCCCCACTGTATATAAAGTAGACAACCAAATATATACAAGTACTTTTTTTAAGGAAACGGGCTGTAATGGGTATATCCCCATTCACAGCTGCCATCATTCAAGGTGGTTAGGGGGTATACCCAAGGGTCAATAAGTGAGGATCCATAGAAACTGTAAAGATACAAAGGTATATAATGAACAGGCAGAGGTAATAATACAAAGGTTTGTGGCTAGAGTTGATCGAACCTCTGGAAGTTCGGGTTCTGCTGGTTCAGCCGAACTTCGGGACAAAGTCCGGGTTCGGGTCCGGACAGGACCCGAACTTTGACCCGGACCCCGAACCCCATTGAAATCAATGGGGGCCCGAACTTTTAGGCACAAAAATGGCTGTAACAAAGTCCTGGAAGTCCTAGAGGTCTGCAAAAGGAAGGAAAATGGGGGTAAGGGTCAGACAAGTGCCCTACAAAGAAATGGGGATAGGGAAATAACTTAAAATAATAACAAAAAAAAATTACATAAAAAAAAAATCAAAAATGGAGGTGGATGTGGACCATCTTCAAACTGTGTGAGAAAAGTATAAATTAGCGGGAGAAGCCATAGCAGTGTTCTAAAATCATCTTCAAACTGTGTATGAAAAGTATAAATTAGCCAGGAGACGCCATATCACTGTTCTAAGAACAGTGATATGGCTTCTCCCAGCTTTTCACACACAGTTTGAAGATGATTGTAGATTATACAATCATCTTCAAACTGTGTGTGCAAAGTATAAATTAGCCCGGAGAAGCCATATCACTGTTCTACAATCATCTTCAAACTGTGTGTGAAAACTATAAATTAGCTGGGAGAAGCCATATCACTGTTCTAAGAACAGTGATATGGCTTCTTCCGACTAATTTATACTTTTCACACACAGTTTGAAGATGATTGTAGAATCTACAATCATCTTCAAACTGTGTGTGAAAAGTATAAATTAGCCGGGAGAAGCCATATCACTGTTCTACAATCATCTTCAAACTGTGTGTGAAAACTATAAATTAGCCAGGAGAAGCCATATCACTGTTCTAAGAACAGTGATATGGCTTCTCCCAGCTAATTTATACTTTTCACACACAGTTTGAAGATGATTGTAGAATCTACAATCGTCTTCAAACTGTGTGAGAAAAGTATAAATTAGCCGGGAGAAGCCATATCACTGTTCTACAATCAACTTCAAACTGTGTGTGAAAACTATAAATTAGCTGGGAGAAGCCATATCACTGTTCTAAGAACAGTGATATGGCTTCTCCCGGCTAATTTATACTTTTTACACACAGTTTGAAGATGATTGTAGAATCTACAATCATCTTCAAACTGTGCGTGAAAAGTATAAATTAGCCGGGAGAAGCCATATCACTGTTCTACAATCACCTTAAAACTGTGTGTGAAAACTATAAATTAGCCGGGAGAAGCCATATCACTGTTCTTAGAACAGTGATATGGCTTCTCCCAGCTAATTTATAGTTTTCACACACAGTTTGAAGATGATTGTAGAACAGTGATATGGCTTCTCCTGGCTAATTTATACTTTTCACACACAGTTTGAAGATGATTGTAGAACAGTGATATGGCTTCTCCCGGCTAATTTATAGTTTTCACACACAGTTTGAAGATGATTGTAGAATCTACAATCTTCAAACTGTGTGTGAAAACTATACATTACCCGGGAGAAGCCATATCACTGTTCTTAGAACAGTGATATGGCTTCTCCCAGCTAATTTAGTTTTCACACACAGTTTGAAGATGATTGTAGAACAGTGACATGGCTTCTCCCGGCTAATTTATACTTTTCACACACAGTTTGAAGATGATTGTAGAATCTATAATCATCTTCAAACTGTGTGTGAAAAGTATAAATTAGCTGGGAGAAGCCATATCACTGTTCTTAGAACAGTGATATGGCTTCTCCCAGCTAATTTAGTTTTCACACACAGTTTGAAGATGATTGTAGAACAGTGACATGGCTTCTCCCGGCTAATTTATACTTTTCACACACAGTTTGAAGATGATTGTAGAATCTTTAAATTATCTTCAAACTGTGTGTGAAAAGTATAAATTAGCTGGGAGAAGCCATATCACTGTTCTTAGAACAGTGATATGGCTTCTCCCGGCTAATTTATACTTTTCACACACAGTTTGAAGATGATTTTAGAACACTGCTATGGCTTCTCCCGCTAATTTTACTTTTCTCACACAGTTTGAAGATGGTCCACATCCACCTCCATTTTTGATTTTTTTATGTGATTTTTTTTTTATTATTTTAAGTTATTTCCCTATCCCCATTTCTTTGTAGGGCACTTGTCCGACCCTTACCCCCATTTTCCTTCCTTTTGCAGACCTCTAGGACTATCCAGGACTTTGTTACAGCAATTTTCAAAACTTTTTTAAAGTACCAGAACCCCGGACCCGAACCTGGACTTTTTTTGTCCGGGTTCGGGTCTGGGTCCCGGACACCCAAAAGTTCGGTATGGACCCAAACTTTACAGTTCGGGTTCGCTCAACTCTATTTGTGGCCAAAGGCTACAAGGAAAGAGAGGTGAGAGCATTAGCCAAACAAGTAGGGGAAATAGATAGGAGTAATTTACTGAAGGATAAACCCAAGAAGACCAATGAGTTTGGTTTGGTATTTATCTCAGATTATAATAGGCTGTACAAACAGAAAGAGAAAATAGTATCTAAGCACTTGCCAATTTTGTTACTGACAAAATACTGGCAAGTGTTCTCCAAAAAAAACAGGTTTTGTATATAGAAGAGCACCAAATCTGAGAGATAAACTCGTGAAAAGTGTACCAAACCATCCCAGAAGTTTGGGAACCTTCCTGGATCATAAGGGCTTCTACACTTGTGGTAGGTGCAAAATGTGTAGAACTATAAAGGATAGGCCAAGAAAAACTACCAGCTTTACACCCTTTTCCACTAAAAGAGAGTACAAAATAAATAAACTAATACCTTGCCAAAGTACCCATGTTACATACCTGTTGACCTGCCCATGTGGACTCCAGTATGTGGGCAGAACCACCAGGCAATTATGTATCAGAATTAGAGAGCATCTGAATAATATAAGAAAGGGGTTCAAATACCTTAGTTTATCCCACCACTTTAGAACACATCATAATAGGGATCCAAGTTTAGTCAGAGTGTGTGGTATAGACAAAATAGAAAGACACTGGAGAGGCATTAACATGACAAGAGCGGTATTCCAAAACAAAACTAGGTGGATACACGAAATCGGCAGCTTGAGTCCTCTAGGCCTCAATATAGGTAATGATATTCATTTGTCAGGTCACCTGGGGTCAAGTGACAAATGCGCACTGTAGGAACCCAGAGTTTTGATGTTCCTGGTGGAAAGCCAGACCTTGTCTCCAATCTGTAGAGAAGGCGGTTTATGCCTGAGCCTTTCGGCAAAACTCTAAAACTTATCAGCCGCTGCCTGGAGGGAATCATGAACCACACCCCAAATGGTATTGAATGATTGCTGAACAGTAGCCCAAGCTGGAATGTCTGGAGAACAGGTCAGAGGAAGAGGAAGCTGAGGGTGTCTTCCATAAACTGTGAAAAAGGGTGTCTTCTGAGAACTGGTGTTAACATGATTATTGCGAGAGAATTCTGCCCATGGGAGTAGAGAGGACCAGTCATCTTGATGAGCAGAGACTTAGGGGTGGAGGAAGACCTTTAACTCCCAATTAACTCTCTCAGTCTGTCCATTGGATTGAGGGTGGTAAGAAGAAGAAAAATCCAAGACAATATTGAGGGACTTGCAAAAAGCTCACCAGAAGCGGGATGTAAATTGAACCCCCTGTCCGAAACAATATGGAAAGGAACCCCATGGGGTGGAAGATTTTTTGAACAAAGATGAGGGCCAAAGCAGGAACAGAAGGGAGACCAGGAAGGGGAACAAAATGAGCCATCTTGGAGAACCGATCGATTACCACCCAAATGACTGTATTCTTTTCAGATGGTGGAAGATCAGTGATAAAATCCATAGCAATGTGGGTCCAGGGCTCCTTTGGAATGGGCAAGGGCATGAGCAGACCTTCAGAAGCTAGTGTGGAGGACTTAGACTGGGCAAAAACATGGCACGCCTTCACATAGCATTTGACATCTGAGTGGAGGGTAGGCCACCAGTAGTGGCGACTAATGAGTTGAAGGGATCGGTGAAAGCCAGCATGACCTGACACCTTGGAATCATGTCCCCAATGAAGGATCTTCGGTCTTAGTTCAGTGGGGACGAAGGTCTTGCCAGGAGGAATTTTAGACTCCAGAGTGGTAGCATGGGCAAGAATACACCTGGTCGGAATGATCGGCTCAGGTTCAGAGCTGGGCTCCTCATCTAGCGTGTCAAAACACCTAGAGAGTACATCAGCCCGACTGTTGCAGAAACCAGGTTTGTACGTGATCATGAAATTGAAAAGGGAAAAGAACAGACTCCACCTGGCCTGTCTGGGATTCAGTCGTTTAGCAATCTGTAAGTACTGTACATTTTTATGATCAGTGAAGATCGTTATGAAGTGAGGGGAACCCTCCAAGAGATGACGCCATGCCTCTAACGCCAATTTGATTGCAAGAAGCTTCAGATCGCCAATAGCATAATTTTTCTCTGCCTGACAACATTTTCTGGAGAAAAATGCATGTGGTTTTCGTTTATTCTCAGATAATTGAATAAGCACCGCTCCTATTCCAGAAGAAAATAGCATCCACTTCAATAAAAAATGTGTGACCAGGATTAGGTCTCCTCAAGAGAGGACCAGAAACAAGGGCTTGTTTCAGATCATAGAACGCAGCGACAGCTTCAGGAGGCCATTCCTTGGCATTAGCACATTTCTTGGTCAAGACAATAATAGGCACAGCAATATAAGAGTAGTTCTTAATAAGTTGCCTATAATAATTGGAGAACCCAAGAATGGTTACATGCAGTGGGAAGGGAAGAAGAAACTGACATGGCAACAAGAAGTCTCTCCTTTGGGGCCACCTTGAGTAGACAGGATGAAAAACAGGAGGAACCCCAAGCCAATATCTGGCCAGAAGTCCGGTCAACATGTGGAGAATTGAGCTTTAACCAGGGAAGACCCAATATGATGGGGGTTGAGGTCTTAGGTAGGACAAGAAAGGATATCTGAAAAACCAAAACTCAATTGCGCCGTGGAACAATAGTTGTGATGCAGTGCAATAAGTGCTAAATACAAATCACTACATAAATTGAATAAACGTATGATGAAACATCTGTTATGCTGTTAGGGGGCTGCTGTGATCTTAGGCGAACCCGTTTAGTCCATATGTAAACAAAAAACATTCAGCGCCTCCCCATATTCATCAATTTGAAAACAAATTAATGTCCATAAAAGTTCATATCATATAATGCAAATAAGGTGCCTTCCGTGAAGAAAGTGAAGGTTGCGCTCATAAAACTGCTTGGTGCATAAGGGTGCAACAAAGGTGCCAGGTGCTCGAACCCCTCTCGTGTCTCCACTCACCCCAAGCCGTAGACCTGCTGCTTTGCAGTCAACAGGTCAAACAAGCGAAGGGTTGTTGTAGATGGTTTTACAGCTGGGCACTGGAGAGGTAGGCAACGTAACAATCGCACAGGAATCAAGCCTTTGGGTGCTCAAAAAATAGAAGGACACTCATAGTGTAGACTGTCTAAAAAATACACATTTATTGTGCAGACAAATTCCTACTTACAAAAAGACATAAAATCAAGCGCATTCAATCTGGATGACACAGCATGGTGACTAATGGAACCCGCATCCCGTTCGTCTCCTCCTGGCGGCGGATGTGACGTGGATGGTTCCAACAAGCCAGAGAGCCAGAGGATGTAGAGGAGGTAAAAGGAAAAAGAAAAAGAACTGCTTAGATGGGATTTTCAACTTAAGTAATGCAGAATTTTCAGAGGATGAATATAGACTTCTCTCCCTAGGTCTCAAATATGCGCCTGATAAACATCTAGATAAATTCGAGTTGTTTATAGATTTGCAAAAATTTATGCGCAAAATTAATATCAAAAAATATTTTTCTAAAAATCAGAAAGATAGGAATCCTGAAAATAGTGAATACCATCATACGAGCCTCAGAAATAGCTCTATTTTTATTCCCAAAGTGGTTGATAACCACTTTGTGGATAGCTTTAAACAAGCAGTAGAACAAGATTTGGGATCCCTTGAAGTCCAACATGTTAAAAATAAGAAATATATTGAGAAAGGACTAAAGGAACTTGAAAAGAAAAAAGATATAGTGATTAGAGCTGCTGACAAAGGCGGCGGCCTGGTGATTCTCAACAAATCAGACTATCTACAGGAATTGAGCAGGCTGGTGAATGATAGGGAAACCTATGAGGAACTTAGAAGTAATAAAACTAATAAATATAAAGCGTTACTTAAAAAGATAATCAAAAAAGCCCAAGGGAAAGGCATTGTTAACAAAAGGGAAGCGAGATATTTGATACCTGATACCCCAAGATTACCTGTCATTTACCAACTTCCTAAAATACACAAGGATCCTCAAAAACCCCCTGGCAGGCCAATAATAAGTGGAATAGGGTCACTGTTCGCCAAAGTGGGAGAATACATCGATGTGTTCTTGCAGCCATTAGTCAAACAATTCCCAGCATATCTTAGGGATAGTAGGGATCTCATAGGTATACTCAAAGATATTCGGGTTGGGGACGACTGCCTACTGGCAAGTGTAGATGTAACTCCCTCTACACTAATATTAGACAAGATTACGCCATGGAGGCGATCAGGTGGGCCCTTAATGATACTGACCTTAAGGAAGAACAAAGGGCATTCCTGCTTAAATTATTGGAGTTTACCATGAGTCACAATTTCTTTTGGTTTAATAAGAAATATTATAAACAAAACAAAGGAGTTGCAATGGGGGCCAAATATGCCCCTTCAGTTGCTAATATTTTCATGAGCTGGTGGGAGGAAAAAGCGAGAATCCCCCCTCTCAGCTCAGGTTATTTAGGAGATATATCGATGATATTCTCATCATCTGGGAAGGAACACATGAGTCCTTGGATGAGTTCCTTAATAAGATGGGGCATAAAAACCTTGGTATTTCCTTCTCAGAGCAAATAGGGCAAGAATCTATCAACTTTCTAGATCTAACCATATATAAACAAGGAAATCAACTTTGTACAAGTACGTTTTAAGTTGATCGCAATGGTTATATTCCCCTAGGTAGTTGCCACCATCCTAGATGGTTGGGCAATATACCGAGGGGACAAATGCTCAGAATTAGACGTAATTGTAATTCCCTCAATGATTATGATTCCCAGGCACAAGTCCTGCTAGAGAGATTCGTGGAAAAAGGCTACAATAGAGAATCACTAGAAACCATTAAACGCACTATTAGAGACACAGATAGGGATATGTTATTTAGAGACAAACCATCCAAAGTTTTTGATTCAGGCATAGCTTTTATGACTGGTTTCTTTAGAGAGCATAAGCAATTCGAAAAAATTATTCATACTCACTGGCCACTCCTACTGAGAGATCAGACATTGTCTAATATCCTACCTCAGAAACTACAGTTCATATATAAAAAACCTCCCACATTACGTTTAAAGATAGCACACAATGCTATTGATCCTCCTACAAAAAGATGCACCTTTTTGGATCAGGTGGGGTTTTTCAGCTGCGGGAGATGCATAGCGTGCAAGGTTTCCATGTTCAGGCAGCGGAAGATCTTGCATTTTGCGTCTGAAGTAACTGGAAGGACTTATCAAATTAGGAAATTTATCACGTGTGATACGACTCATGTTACTTATTTGTTGTCCTGTCCGTGTGGACTCCAGTACATTGGCCGTACCACACGTAGATTGAGAGATCGTTTGAGAGAGCATGTCTACAACATTAAGAAAGGGTTTAAACATCACAGCCTCTCTAAACATTTTAGACTTTTTCACGATAGAAACCCTAGATATCCTACCTTTTGTGGGATCGATAGGATCAAGAATCATTGGAGAGGGACTAACCTCACCAGGGCGATATCATGCAATGAGACCCAGTGGATTCACAGAATGGGCACTTTAGTGCCTCGGGGGTTAAACATTGATTTAGATATCAACTGTTTTTTGGCCAACTGGTGAGGTTAATCCACTCGGGTTTTATTATTTATGCGGTCTTCCCATTTCTCACAAAAATAAAATAACAAAATTTGTGTACAGAGATGCCAATAAGTACAGGAACATGGTCTCTTACAAATCCACTACTTGTGGGGGGCCGTGGGATGCTTTTGGTGATATCTTCTGTAATTATTTCAGGGGTTGTTCAAAGGTTTTTCATATGGTTTAATTATATATGGTCACTTTTTATATAAATTAATTTGATGATGGATCAGTTTCTACATATCACACATGTTGGTGGCACCCGGCGTTGTTGGTGACAATGAGAATGTCGAATGGCACTAGTAGTGTATTTTCAAAAAAATTATTTTATATAATTTTTTGTATAATATTTTTTATTTTTTATATATTATATTTTATTTTTATTTTTTATATTGTCAATTAAAGTATTTTACATTTGGTTTTTATGTGTTTTCTCATCTCCATGGCGGTCCCATTTTTAGAATGGCTCCAGCAATGTGTGATGAGAGTACACTTTTTGTACTTTGTTATGAATTTCAATGGATTGTCCATTATACATTCCTGATGTATGTTATATGTATTGGCTGGTGACAGTTGTGGCCGTCCTGGTTTTTCTCCACTAGGTGGCGAATCATGTTGACGTGAGATGGTTGTGGTGGGGGGATTGTGTATATAGTTTTTTCCTCGGCACAGGATCTGACGCCAGCCCAGAGGGCTATGTGGGCGGAGCCGCCGGGGATTTAATGGTCGTGACGGCCGGAGATCAACGTCCGTGATGACGCTCTAATTTTGAGAACGAAACGCGTTGACGTCACTTCTGGCTTGTCGCAACCATCCACGTCACATCCGCTGCCAGGAGGAGACGAACGGATGCAGGTTCCATTAGTCACCATGCTGTGTCATCCAGACTGAATGCGCTTGATTTTATGTCTTTTTGTAAGTAGGAATTTGTCTGCACAATAAATGTGTATTTTTTAGACAGTCTACACTATGAGTGTCCTTCTATTTTTTGAGCACCCAAAGGCTTGATTCCAGTGGGATTGTTACGTTGCCTACCTCTCCAGTGCCCAGCTGTAAAACCATCTACAACAACCCTTCGCTTGTTTGACCTGTTGACTGCAAAGCAGCAGGTCCACGTCTTGGGGTGAGTGGGGACACGAGAGGGGTTCGAGCACCTGGCACCTTTGTTGCACCCTTTTGCACCAAGCAGTTTTATGAGCACAACCGTCACTTTCTTCACGGAAGGCACCTTATTTGCATTATATGATATGAACTTTTATGGACATTAATTTGTTTTCAAATTGATGAATATGGGGAGGCGCTGAATGTTTTTTGTTTACGTAAGAAAGGATATCTCCTCTTGGTGGAGTATTCCTACTGACATCTTAACTGGAAGGGTCTGGAAGCGGATAGGGCCCCCTGGAATAACAGTACCATTGATCGCTGAAACCACCAATGGAGTGGCAAGGGGCGAAAGGATAACCTTCATGGAAGAAGCCGTTCTCCAGTCCATAAAATTGACAGCAGCTCCAGAATCAAGGTATGTCAGGACCGAATGAGAAGAAGCGCTGATGTGAAGGAACACCCACAGAAGGAGACATGAAGGTGAGGTTTCTGGGTTCAATAGTCCACCTTCCAGACATATTAGACCTGAGCGTATCCCAGACACAGTGAGCAAGTGTCACGAAAATGACCTTTGCCCCCACAGTAGGGAGACACAGGCCCAGAGTTCTGCGCCTAGCACACTCCTTGGGGGATGACCTGGTCCAGCCCAGCTGCATGGGTTGCTCAGCTGGCAGGGGATGCTCCACGGATCGCAGAGAGGGGATTTCAGGCTGACTAGGGACCAAGGAATGCTGGCGTCTTCTTTCTAGGGTCCTCTCCGGAAGACGAATGTCATTCTGGTTACAGAGGGAGACCACATCATCCAGATTCGTGGGGATGGTTCTCCCCACTATTTTGTCCTTTATTTGATCAGAGAGGCCCTGTAAAAAGATTGCAACTAAGGCCTCATTGTTCTAGTTCAGCTCAGCAGTCAGAATCCGAAAATGAAGAGCATACTGCCCCAGAGAAGCAGATTCTTGGCGGAGGCATAATAGAGCGTTAGCTGCTGAAAAGACATGACACAGTTCCTCAAAGATGTTCCAAAAGAGTTTCAAGAAATTAGATAGACTAGAAACCACTGGGTCACTCTTCTCCCACAGAAGGGCAGCACAGGCTAAAGCCTCGCTGGACAGGAGAGAGATAATGTAAGCTACCTTAGCCCAATCAGACAGGAAGTTTTGAGGTTGGAGTACATTTACACTGACCACCAATATAAAGGGGTATTTACACTGACCACCAGTGTAAGGTCAGTTCTGCACTTACACCAATGTAAAGAGAAATGTACACTGATCACCAATGTAATAAGGAATTTACACCAACATTTTACACCAACAACAAACAAAGGGGAATTTCTATACTGGCCACCAATGTAAGGGGGGGATTTGCACTCGCCATCAATTTAAAGGGGGCTTCTACATGGACCACCAATGTAAGGGAGGATTCAAAACTGACCAGAAATGCATGTTTGGATTTTTTTACCGATTATTAGAATTAAGGACCACCAAGACGTCCCCCCCCCCCCAGGTGTATGATTTATTGTCGGTCACATCGTGGACCAATATAAGGAGGGAAGCAAGGTTAACGTCCTTGCTGTCTAAGATGTCCTTCCTGATGCCGGCTGGGACGAGGTGTGCTGGGAAGACAGTAGTGCAGATCTCTGGCATACCTGCAGGTGGAGGCATCGGAGCGGTCGCGATGCTTGGGTTGCAGCTGGGTGCACTTCCATGATTCCCACTTTGGCCTGGACGTCGGTGACTGCTGTGGACAGCGAAGTCTTCGCTGCCAGCCTGTGGCATGGCTTCAGCTACAAAAGAAGGGAAGGGGGGATGCATGTAATGGGGATTTACACTGACCACTAATGTAATAGGCGCATTCACAGTAACCACCAATGTAAGGAGGGATTTACACTGAGCACCAATGTAAAGGGGGCCTTCACACTGGACACTAGTGTGAATGAAAAGATTCTACACCAAGCCCCAATGAAATGAGAAGATTTACACTGACCACCAATGAGACATTTAGACTGCATTCACATTTGTGTGTGTCAGGAACGCATGCAAAATCACTTTCCTGACACCACAGAAATGTGCTGCTCTTTAGCATATTTAACAGGTTAATGACACCCTCATGCATCTGCTGAAATGTGCATATTCACATGCACCAAAATGCACAGTGCTGTGGCACCATCTTATTTTGAAGAAGGGTTCCACCTTCAAATTGCTTATCTTTGCAGAACAGGCTAGTGTTAGGCTTAATGACCAAAGATGTAGACAGGACTTTCAAGCATGCCCCTTTACCTCCCCAGTGGGCAGCATTCAACAGAAGTGATGGTGGACATGACCTGGGGGCGTTATATACATATAAATGCCACCTCTATTTACATATCAATGCAATGGTCCGTGGCTGTTTACATATTAATGCCGTTGCTATTTACATATCAATGCAGGTTATTTACATGTAAACACAAGGTTTGCAGGTGAGTCATCTGTACACAGCAATAGGGCAGAGCTGGGCAGCATTAGTGCCAGGACATTGAGATATCAGAACACAGCACAGGACTAAAACTTCAAGGGACAAGGAATTTAAAATGGTATAGTTGGCAAGTATGATGCAGCTGCTTTGGGCTCCACAACAATTATGGGGCCCAGGGCAACTGTCCCTTTTACCCTGCCTTAAAGATGGCCCTGGTGGGGTTATAAGTAGTGTTGAGCGAACCCGGACTGTAACGTTCGGGTCCGTACCGAACTTTCGGGTGTCCGTGGCACGGACCCGGACACGGTGCCTGTGGGCTTTCAAGCCATGCCTGGGCTTGCAATGTCAGGCCCAAGCGAGTTG
>BLSH010221250.1:21712-36342 GCA_018402905.1 Glandirana rugosa | reverse complement strand
ACTGGGTGTGTACATACTGTGCTTATATTGTATGTAAACACACAGTATACATACAATATACATCCAATATACACACAGTATATACACACCCAGTATGCACACACACACACACATACATACAGTATGCATATATACAGTCACACACTGCAAAAGTCGGAAATAAGGAAAAACATTTGAAATAATAATAGCTTATTATAATTTATAATAAGTAAAAATGATAAATTAATAACTTAATATTTCAAATGTTCTTCCTTATTTCCGAATTTCGGAAATAAAAAAGAATATTTGAAATAATAATAAATAACTATTAAATAAATATAGGTATTGAAATTTTTTCTTGAAAGTATGACTATTAATGCTTAATTTCATATCTAAGTTCATTAACAGCCAAACTTTCAAGGAAATTCCAATACCTATCATTTAATAGTTATTAGTTAGTTATTATTTCAAATATTCTTAGTTTTTTCCAATTTTCAGATTTCCAAATTTCGGATTTTCGTCTGTTCCAATTGCCGAATTTCCGCAATTGCCGAATTACCGCTAATTTCCGAATTACCGCAATTGCCAAATTACCGCGAATTTCCGAATTAACGAAATTGCCGAATTACCGCGAATTAACGAATTACCGCGAATTAACGAATTTCCGAATTACCACGATTCGGAAAACGAAAATTCGGAAATTGAAAATTCGGAATTCGTCCGAATTGCCGAATTTTGCAAAATTCGCTAAAAACGATATTCGGAACGAAACGAATTGCACAAGACTAATGCAAATTACAGACCAAAACCCCCTAGCGAAACCAATGTTATGGTGCGCTAGCAATGCCATTCTCCAAAATGATGATTACAAACAAAAGCTCCAGAAACATATACTGGAATTCTTTCAAATAAACTCGGACAAGGAGACGGACCCGGTGTCAGTGTGGAACGCCCATAAGGCGGTATTAAGGGGTCTGTTTATTCAACTGGGGGCTAGACAAAAAAGGAAAAAAATGTCTCTTGTAGAAGAACTGACTCGAGAAATCTCAAAATTAGAAGCTGAGAACAAAACCCTCCCCTCCTCTAAGCTACAATCAAAATTTTTTTCCTTGCGCCTTGACTTGCGATCCATCCTAGTGGAGGGATACAACAAGTCGCATTGGAAAACAAAAGCAAAGCTATTCACCACGGGGAATAAGGCGGGGAGATCCCTAGCAAACTACCTCAAAGGGAAAAGAGTAAAATCTAAAATAACATATCTACACCACCACCACCACACTCAGGAACAACTTAGGAAACCCCAAGAAATTGCGGACGCCTTCAGCCAGTACTATAGGGACCTATACAACCTAAACACAAACTCGACTACTCACCAACCATCCACATCTGATATTAAAAACTTTCTCGACCAAATCCAACTCCCAACTTTAACCCAAGATCAACTTTCAAAACTAAATGAACCATTTACTCCAGATGAAATAAGATCTAAAATCGCCAAGCTGCCAAACGCCAAATCTCCAGGTCCGGATGGATATACGGGCGAATATTACAAACAATACACAGACATCCTCACTCCACATCTCTGCACAGCACTCAACACCATTACGTCAAGAGCTGCAATCCCCCCTGAAATGCTTGAGGCTATCATAGTCACACTCCTTAAACCAGGCAAAGAACCCACATCCCCTAAAAATTTCCACCCCATCTCACTCCTTAACATTGACTCCAAGATATACGCCAAATTGATAGCCAACAGAATAGCAGAATACCTCCCGAACCTCATTCACATAGATCAATCAGGCTTCACGAAAGGACGCCAATCTTCGGACGCCACTAGGAGACTAGTTGACATCCTGCACCATGCTACTTCCAACAAAACGCCTTCTCTGCTTCTGTCGTTAGATGCAGAGAAGGCGTTTGATAGAGTGAACTGGATATACCTATCACAAGTTTTGACAAAATTTGGCTTCCAAGGGAAAATTTTGGAAGCAATCCTTGCACTTTATTCCTCACCATCAGCAAAAGTATACACATCTGATGCCATTTCGGTACCCTTCCAAATTACAAATGGGACCAGACAAGGCTGCCCTTTGTCCCCCCTGATATTCAACTTAATCATGGAACCACTTGCAGAACATATTAGAACTAACCCTAAGATTACAGGCCTCACATTAGCAGCAACAAAATTAGCCTATTCGCCGATGATGTCATACTCATCCTAAGAAACCCAACATCCTCATTACCAGAAATCCAATCAACATTAGAACGTTTCAGTAAAATCTCGTATTACAAAGTAAATGAAACCAAATCCCTAATCCTAGACTTGCACTTAGATATCACCACCAGATTGTACCTCCAGCAAACACTGCCTTATGAATGGACAAAGGATAAGATACCATATTTAGGAATCCACTTAACCAAATCTCTAAAAACATTATTCCAAGCCAACTACATCCCCATAAAACATCAGCTTCAAGACAATCTTAGCAACTTAACTAAATATGAACTCTCGTGGATAGGCAGACTGGCCGCCTTCAAAATGTTACATCTCCCCCAACTCTTGTACGTATTCAGATCACTTCAGATCCCCATTCCACAAACGTATTTTAGATCATTACAATCGCTCATATCATCATACATTTGGAAAGGCAAGAAACCTAGGCGAGCCCATAAAATATTAATCAAGAACAGATCCACAGGAGGCGCAGGATACGTAGATGTCAGAGACTACTTCTACGCCTCAGTACTTGCCAATTTAAAAGAATGGTTCCAACTGAACCCTACTTCCCCATGGGGGGAGATTGAGGCACACTACCTCAAAGACAAATCCTTATCTACATGCCTACTGAGCACATCCCTAGGGGCTAAAATCCCAACATCCGTCCCCCCAACTATAGCAATCTCAGCACAAGCTTGGAAAATGTTAACCCAACAATACCAGGACCAAATAGAAGTGCAATCAATACCCATACCTATACAAACGCTTCAACATATCATACCATCACTCCCATTAAAATCCTGGATAGATCTAGGCATTACCAATATAGGAGATATTCTAGAAAATGGAACACTCAAATCATTCCAAACTTTGCAAACAACATACTCGCTATCACCTAAGGAGACTTTCACATACCTTAGACTTAAAAACGCACTAGCCAAAATACCAAATCTGTCCGCCAAAATACCCCACTCTCTTTGGGCCTTACTCAACGGCAAAAGACCTAACCAGAAAGGTATTACAATATTCTATAATGCTTTACAACAGAAAGACTTCATGCACAAACATGCTCAACTTTTAGAATGGGAAAAAGCTCTAAACTCTACGTACATAGAGCAGCAATGGCAATCCGCATTCAAACATACATACTCAGCCACAAGGAGCACCTCACTATGGGAATTAACAATGAAAATATCTCAAAGATGGTACCTCACACCTGAGAAAATCTCCAGATTTTCCCCTACACAATCGAAACTTTGTTGGAGGAAATGTGGCAACACAGGAGATCTTCTACATATCTTGTGGGATTGCCCACACATATCACACTACTGGGTAGACACCTTCCAATTGATATCACAAATAATTGAACAACCAGTAACACCGTCGCCTCAATTGGCGCTCCTTTCCCTAGGCATTGAATCATACCCTCCAACTACCCGTGGCATGATTATCAATATCCTATTGGCCGCAAGACTAAATATAACCCACAGATGGAAAACCCCTGTTACTCCCACAAGAGCTGATCTAATTGACGCCGCCAACCTCCATTACAAATACGAGTATATCCTAGCTAACAGCTTAGGAGACAAAACCCCCTTCGAGCATAAATGGAACCTATGGGCAAAATGGCACCAAAACGTATTTTGAATTACTCAATTACACACTTACCTCTGCAGTAGACCTGCTAACCCTCCTGGGGGATTGCGCCCTGGAAGCCCCCATCTGGTCGCTCATGATCCCTAAAGGGGAGACTGTGTGGTCTGGAGGCGAAGGGGTGAAACCCCCAGGAGTAAGCCGAGCAACAGAAGATAACACCACTAAGAGATAAGGGAGACCTCTACCCCTCTATCCCACTACAATCCCCCACTCACTTTTAAGAACAAGAAGAATGGTAATACCACGCCCACCAAACGAGAGGGTATTCAATACCAACACACAAACTATCGCCTCGGAGGCATATATCCATATAATACAGGAAAACTTGTGGTATGGGACACCACCATCTCTAGTAACATTACTCTCTGAACTTGTAATAAATAATAAACCTCCTATCACTGGCTTCTATACCCACCTTTGTATTTAAGTTTATATTCATCTATGTGTTAAACGTTGTATTCAACAGTGCACTTACTATCATACTTAACATACAACTGTTCAACTTATTATTGTAATTTGTTAAACCTTCAATAAAAACTATTGAGACAAAAAAAAAAAAAAGAAAGAAATAACATAAAAGGAAAAAACGGGACTGCATGGAGGTATGCTGACTGAGACTATGTGCAGGTAAGACAGTTATATACTAAATGTGTTTATTGTATAAAACACATATGCCATACATTGAAAAATATCCACAAAGTAAAGCATGTAAAACATATAACATAATATAATACAAATATGTCTAGACATCTGACTGTCAACCTGTACATCTCATAGTAAAATGTTGGATGTGCATAATGAAATAACATCTTTCTGCCACAGGGCTACCGTCATCCCAAAATGGGGCAAATTGCATATGGCACAAGCCGTGTGCATAGATCGTCAGCATAACCTCCATCCCATTTCCAGAAAGAGATGTGGGACTTTAGATGAGACGCATCTCTTTCGGCACAAAAATGGCTGTAAAAAAGTCCTGGGAAGTGCTAGAGGGCTGCAAAAGGAAGTAAAATGGGGGTAAGAGTAGGACAAGTGCCCTACAAAAAAAATGGGGATAGGGAAATAACTTAAAATCAAATCAAAAAAATAAAAATAGGAATGAAGAGGTGAATGTGGAGTAGGATCCTAGAAGTTGACTAGGCCGTGAGGAGGAGGTAGACAACACTGTTTTTTGTTTGTTTGGTTTTTTTTTCTAATTGGGGTAGCCCCCAAAATATTGATGCATATAAAAAAAAAACAAGTATACCAACGGCTGTGTGAGGCCGGTCTAAATGTCTATTCTGCACAAGGTCTTGTGGGATCCATGCCTGGTTCATTTTAATAAACGTTAGCTTGTCCACGTTGGCTGTGGACAGGCGGCTGCGCTTGTCTGTGATAACGCCCCCTGCCGCGCTAAACACACGTTCAGACAATACACTGGCTGCAGGGCAGGCCAGTATCTCCAAGGCATAAAGGGCAAGCTCAGGCCATGTGCCAATTTGGAGACCCAGAAGTTGAATGGGGCAGACCCATCAGTCAGTACGTGTAGGCGTGTGCACACATACTGTTCCACCATGTTGCTGAAATGCTGCCTCCTGCTAAGACATTGCCTATCAGCTGGTGGTGCTGTTTGTTGTGGCGAGCTGCTGACAAAGCATTGCCACATTTCGGCCATGCTAACCCTGCCTTCAGAGGTGCTGGCGGTGCCACAGCTGTGTTGGCGGCCTCTTCCTCCTCCTCCTCCGCTGCCTTCGCCTTGTGCTTCCACTGAGCCCCCGGTGTCATTTGGGAATGCCCTCAGCAGCGCGTCTACCAGTGTGTGCTTGTAGTCGTGCATCTTCCTCTCACGCTCCAGTGAGGGAATTAAGGACGGCACGTTGTCCTTGTAACGGGGATCCAGCATGGTGGCCACCCATTAATCGGCACAAGTTACAATGTGGGCAACTTGGCTGTCGTTGCGCAGGCACTGCAGCATGTAGTCGCTCATGTGTGCAAGGCTGCCCAGAGGCAAAGACAAGCTGTCCTCTGTGGGAGGTGTTGTACCATCTGTGTCCTCCGTATCCCCCAGCCACGCTCCAGTGATGCCCATGAGCTGCGTTGGGTGCCACCCTGCTGCGGTTCCTCCTCCTCCTCATCATCATCTTCCTCGTCCTCCTCATCCTCCAGAACTGTGCCCTGGCTTGAATATTTTTTACCTGGCCTATGATGGTGCAGGAACCCACCCCCCGAGCCACTTGTGAGTGACTGGCCTGATAACCGTGGAAATGACCCCTCTTCCTCCTCCTCATCCTCCTGTGCCACATCCTCTTCCATCATCGTCCGAATTGTTTTTTCAAGGAGACATAGAAGTGGGATAGTAACGCTGAGAACAGCGTCATCAGCACTGGCCATGTTAGTAGAGTACTCGAAACACCGCAATACGGTACAGAGGTCTCGCATGGAGGCCCACTCGTTGGTGGTGAAGTGGTGCTGTTCCGCAGAGCGACTGACCCGTGCGTGCTGCAGCTGAAACTCCACTATTGCCTGATGCTGCTCGCACTGTCTCTCCAGCATGTGCAAGGTGGAGTTCCACCTTGTGGGCACGTTGCATAGGAGGCGGTGAGCGGGAAGGCCGAAATTCCGCTGCAGCGCAGACAGGCGAGCAGCAGCAGGGTGAGAACACCAAAAGCGCGCACAGACGGCCCACACTTTATGCAGCTGCTCTGACATATCTGGGTAGTTTTTTAGAAATTTTTACACCACCAAATTCAGCACATGCGCCAGGAAAGGGATGTGCGTCAAACCAGCTAGGCCCAGAGCTGCTACGAGATTTCGCCCATTGTCGCACACCACCAGGCCGGGCTTGAGGCTCAGTGGCAACAACGACTCATCGGTCTGTTGTTCAATGCCCGTCCACAGCTCCTGCTCAGTGTGGGGTTTATCCCCCAAACATATCAGTTTTAAAACAGCCTGCTGTCATTTCCCCCTGGATGTGCTGAAGTTGGTGGTGAAGGTGTTACGCTGAGCGGATGAGGAGGTGGTAGAGGAGGAGGCAGCACAGTAGGAGGAGGAGGCAACAGGAGGCAAAGAGAAATGCCCTGCAATCCTCGGTGGTGGAAGGACATGCGCCAAATGGCTAGCCGCCTCAGGCCCACCCGCCACTACATTTGCCCAGTGTGCAGTTAGCGAGATATAGCATCCCTGCCCGTGCTTACTGGTCCATGTATCAGTGGTTATGTGGACCTTGCCACAGATGGCGTTGCACAGTGCACACTTGATCTTGTCCCCGACTTGTTTGTGCAGGGAAGGGATGGCTCACCTGGAAAAGTAGTGGCGGCTGGGAACCACATACTGTGGGACAGCCACCGCCATCAGGTTTTTAAAACTGTCTGTGTCCACCAGATGGAATGACAGCATTTCAAAGGACAGGAATTTTGAAATGCTGCCATTCAGGGCCAGGGATCATGGGTGGGTAGGGGGGTACTTCCTCTTTCTCTCCAGAAAGATGGGAAATGGAGAGCTGTAAGCTTTCATGGGACCGCGTGGAAATGCTTGGGGACGGTGGTGGACATGGTGGCCTTGCTGTCACATGCTCTGTTTGCTGGGTGGCAGGTGCCACTGTCACTGTAGAGGTGGAGGAAGAGGCCGAGGCAGCAGCAGAAGAGGAAGCAGGAGGAGGCCGAGACCTTTCTTGGATTTTGAGTTAATTATTCCAATGCAGCTTGTGCCTTGAAATTAGATGCCTGGTCATGCAGGTTGTGCTCAGGTTTAGAACATTTATGCCTCGCTTCAGGCTATCATTGCACAGCGTGCAAACCACTCGTTCCTTGTCGTCAGCACATTGTCTGAAGAACTGCCACGCCAGGGAACACCTTTGAGCTGCCTTTGGTGTGCTAGGTCCCTGGGTGCGGTGGGTAGTAGCAGCCATACTGTCTAGGGGACGCTCGCTCCGCTTTTGCAACCTTCTTCCTCTTTTGCTGTGCTGGTGCCTCTGTGCGACCACCGCCTCTTCCTCCAAACTGCACACGTCACTCGCATGACCCTCATTCCATGTGGGGTCTAGGACCTCATCATCCTCCTCCACATCATCTTCCACCCACCCTTCACCACTGCCCTCCTTGTCAGTCTGCACACTGAGGCAAGCTGCAGCAGTTGGCACCTGTGTTTCGTCATCATCAGAGACATGCTGCGTTGGTGTTTCCATGTCCTCATCCTGCAACAGAAGTGGTTGGGCATCAGTGCACTCAATGTTTTCCACTTCTGGGGCAGGGCTATGTGGATGGCCCATGGAAAGCACACCAGGAGAGTCATTAAAAAGCATGAGACTGTTGCATGACTTGGGGCTCAGATTGCTTGGCTAATTTACAAGGGGCTGAGGTGAAAGACAGATGGCCATGGGGTTCAGGTGCCAACTCTGAGCTTTCATCAAGGGATCGGGAGGGAGACAATGTGAAGGAACTGGAGGCATTGTCAGCCACCCAATCTACTATCGCCTGTACTTGTTCTGACCTCACCATGCGTTCAGCGGCATTCGGGCCTACCATATAACGTTGAAGGTTCTGTCAGCTACTCGCACCTGAGGAAGGTGTTTCACTTTTGCATGTAGCTGGCACAAATCGACCACGTCCTCTCCTTGCAACAGGAGCTCCACCAACACCAGCAGCACCACGACCACGTCCCTTATTTGACGCTCTCCTTATTCTGCCCGCAAATGTACTATGTAGCACTATTTATTAATACAGAAAAAAAAAAGAAAAAATAAATTCTTTTTTTTTTTAGAAAACGGCAACGTAGACGCACTTTTTATTTTTGAGAAATGCACCGCTCACACCAACAGCAGGAACCTCTCCCTCTCACTAGACAATTTTAGAACAATAACCTGCCCCTCACATAAGCAGTAGGAACCTCTCCCTATATCACTAGGAGATGATTTTAGAACAATAATCTGTCCCTCACAGGAGCAGCAGGAACCTCTCCCTATAGAACTAGGAGATGATTATAGAACAATAATCTGTCCCTTACGGGAGCAGCAGGAACCTCTCCCTATAGCACTAGGAGACGATTGTAGAACAATAAGCTGTCCCTTACAGCACCAGCAGGAACCTCCCTCTATAGAACTAGGAGATGATTATAGAACAATAATTTGTCTCTTACAGGAGCAGCAGGAACCTCTCCCTATATCACTAGGAGATGATTTTAGAACAATAATCTGTCCCTTACAGCATCAGCAGGAACCACTCCCTATAGAACTAGGAGATAATTATAGAACAATAATCTGTCCCTTACAGGAGCAGCAGGAACCTCTCCCTATATCACTAGGAGATGATTTTAGAACAATAATTTGTCTCTCACAGGAGCAGCAGGAACCTCTCCCTATAGAACTAGGAGATGATTTTAGAACAATAATCTGTCCCTTACAGCACCAGCAGGAACCTCTCCCTATAGAACTATGAGATGATTATAGAAAAATAATCTGTCCCTTACAGGAGCAGCAGGAACCTATCCCTATATCACTAGGAGATGATTTTAGAACAATAATCTGTCCCTCACAGGAGCAGAAAACTCTCCCTATAAAACTAGGAGATGATTTTAGAACAATAATCTGTCCCTCAAAGCAATAGACTCTACCTAGTCCAGTATCAGATCATTCTGTAATGCAGGATGAGATGTTATTAGATCTGCAATCTGTCCCTCAAAGCAGTAGTAGTGGTAAACTCTACCTAGTCCAGTATCAGATCGTTCTGTAATGCAGTATGAGATGTTATTAGATCTGCAATCTGTCCCTAAAAGCAGGAGTAGTAGTAATCTCTACCTAGTCCAGAATCAGATCATTCTGTAATGCAGGATGAGACGTTATTAGATCTGCAATCTGTCCCTCACAGCGCCGGCAGCATCCTCTCCCTACACTAGCCTGAGAGCATGTGACATGCAGCACTAAGTGACTCCAGCTTATACAGAGGCTGGGTCACATGATGCACTGGCCAATCACAGCCATGCCATTAGTGGGCATGGCTGTGATGGCTTCTAAGGGCAAACCAGTGAAACGCTTGTTGACTGGCTGCCCTGCAGCTATTCAACAGGTGGGATAAAATACCCGAACCCGGACTTTTTTTCAAATGTCCAGGTTTGGGTCCGGGTCACGGACACCCCAAAGTTCGGTACAGACCCTAACTTTACAGTTCGTGGCCGCTTAACTCTACTTGCGGGGACACGAGCGGAGAGATCTGACCCCCCACCAATGTTACCCTCGGGATTATCCACAGATGTGCCTTTTTATTCCTTTTAACATGTGAGTTGCCATTGGTATGTTTTAATAAACTGGCCTTTTACTCCTGCACTTAGAGGTGCCTCTCTACTTGTTTTTCCTCAGGAAATGTGCACAGATTGTGGGTTTCCTACACCGCATTCCAGTGTGAAATGGGGCTAAGAGTTTGGTCTGTGTGGGCCAGGTCTGTCTATGACAGCAATCACCTGGCATGATGGACAGGACAGATCCCTGGACCCCTAAACCCCAGTTAGTTTTGGATTTGATGCTGTTGATAGCCATAGCTCCATCCAAATTGTTCCCTTTAAGTATTGTATCACCGGTTTTACTGCATTACAGTCACACTGATGGGGTGCTGAAACTTTCCTAGAGTAAACCTACTGCTGATATTGTTGGGTAGCAAGTTATTTGCTTTATTGCTCTTTTGGTAGCCTGGTTCCATGTATGTTTTTACTACTGTTGCATGTTGCATGTGGAACGGTTTCAAGATTTTCTTATTTTGGTTGAGAAGATAACTTCCATCTTCTTTCCTCTCTATTTGGACCCCGAGATAGTGGCTGATCTTCCCTAGCTCTTTAAAACCAAAGTTCTGTTTCTGCATGCAAATTAAATTCTTCCAAACAGGTTAGATCTTGATTTCTTCAATAAAAACAGGGATTTGCTTTGCTTCTTGCGAATCCTTCTCTTGTGAGTACTTCATTTACTTTCTCTTTCCACGTCCTTGCAGATTGCTTAAGGGCGTAGATGCTTTAACGTTTACACATAATGTCGTGTCCTTGTTCCGACCCTGGTGGTTGCTCCATGTAGAGACCTTAATGTCTTTGTATAGGAAAGCTGTTTTGATATCTAGGTGCTTCACTTGCATGCCCTTCCCGGCTGCAATGCTAACAAGTGTTTTGATGGTGGAATGTTTTACAATGGGAGTGAATGTTTCATCGTAATCTTCACATTTCTGGGAATGGGCAACTAATCTGGCCTTGTATTTGTGGATATTTCCTTCAGCATCAAGCTTCACTTTAAAAATCAACTTACTTCCTATAGTTTTGCGGTTAGGAGGTGTTCTGTGATTGTTCAGGTTTTTTTCTAGAAGCTGTTTTATTTCTTCTTACACTGCCTTTTTCCATTTATTAGCTTCACTTTTTGGTAATTATTCTATGTCTTCCCAGGTTCCACAGATTGGCACAGCTTCATAGTGCCAGAACCTTTAAGCCAACCTGGTAACACTTCAGGTAGTAACTTAGTTGATTCACAGGCTTTGCTCTATTTTTTTGCTCCCATTGTCCTTTTACTCTGTCCCTTAATCTTCAGTTCATCCTCCAAGTGACCAGGCCCCTGCAAAAACAATGGTCCTCCCCTGGGTCTCGGTTTTAGCATGGCTTCCTCCATCGACAGGCAGGACAGCTCCAAGAGCACTTTAGGCCTATTTCACTTTTAAAGCACAAAACAGGCCCCACAAAAGATACAGGTCTAATATATATAGCTCAGACCAGAATCCCCTCCCAAAGCCTCAACTTAGGAGAACACAGTGATCACCAGGCCTGTCACAAATATTTATATCCTCCTCCAGCATGTACCAGTTGTTTGAACCTCCTACTGGGTTGGCTGAAGGAAATATAAATATTCACAACTCAGCATTCTTATGAAATCTTGTGCTATTGCCAGTGGCATCAGTGACACCTACTGGCAGCAGTGAGCAATCACAACCTCACTAAGCTTGGGGAAAGACCATGTAAAGAACTATACAATAATTCTGGGCTAGCTATCACCCAGCCATAAAAACTACATTTAGGCAATAGCTCCTGTTTAAGGCAAGGCACTAATACTTACAAATACTTATCAATAAAAAGTGACCACTTGTTTACACAGAGTATGAATTCAAAGAAATTCAAATTCACAGCAAATCAAAGTTGAAAAAGAATCATCTAAAAAACATTGACCAGGCTGACGTTCTATTCCAAGACATATGCACCAAATGTTGTATACCATCTCACTAATTCCTTCACTTCTCACAACTAGTGGGCTGCTGGAAATCCCTCTAAAGTATTTAAACCCAAAATATTTGATGACCTGCTGCACGATTCTGGCCAAAATGAGAATCACGATTTTTTTGCTTAGAATAAAGATCACGTTTCCCTCACGATTCTCACGGCGTAACATATTAAATATACAAAAAAATTGGGCTAACAGCACTGTTTAGTTTTTTGAAAGGGTAATTTTTCCAAAAAAATTGCGTTTAAAAGTCTGCTGCACAAACAGCGTGTGACATAAAATATTGCAACAACCACCATCTTATTCTCTAGGGTCTCTGCTAAAAAATATATATAATGTTTGGGGGTTCTAAGTCATTTTCTAGCACAAAATAATGCATTTTTATTTGTAAACAGCAAAGATTTAGTCTTTAAATGGTTAAACCAAACATCTATACAAGGGGAGTTCATTCATAGTGCATTCCTTTGAAGTAAATTACTTTGTATCTCTTTTAGCGGCTTTTATCAATGGTGATTCAGAACTTGGCTCTCTGCCCAGACTTGGAAGTCTCCCCTGAGACTGAAGTCGCTCCGACTTAGTAAAGACTTCAGGCGACTTGCATTGACTTTTATTACTGTCAAGTCGCGCTGAGTCGCCCCGCAAGTCAGACCCCATTAACTGCACTGAAAATCGCGGTAATGCCCAATTGAGATCGCAGGGGGGGTAGACGGAGATTGCGATTTTAATACCATTAATCGTGTAGCTCTACCTGATGCCCTTAATATCATAAATAATCCATTAATTTGCTAATTTTTACACCATTGTCCAATATCAATGTAAGCAAGCAGCAGCAAGGTTTCCCCATCACAGAAACAGCTGACAAAATCATCACAGGCTGCCAAGCTGTAAGGCCCCTTTCACAAGGGCGTTCCGTATGTCCATTTTTCCTCCATCCGTTGGTGGATGAAAAACTGACATACATGTATCTCTATGAGCTAGCGGACGTTAGCGGATGATATCCGCTGACATCCACCTCCGTTAAGTTCTGTTTTTTAAGACAGAAGAAAACCCTATTTTTCTTCCTTTAAAAAAAAAGGAACGGACGAAAAACGGATGTTAGCGGACGATCCGCTTACATCCGGTCTGTTGACATCTGTTTTTTCACCCAAAAACATGTTCAGTTCAGTTCAGTGTTTTAGTTCAGTTCAGTTTTTTAGTTCAGTTCAGTCACTTTTTTCTGTAAAAAACAGATGAAAAACAGATGTCAGCGGACATGAAAACGGATGCAAAAATTGACATTCGTATCCGTTTTTAAAAAAAAAAAATTGTCTGAACTGAACAAAAAAAATGTAACGCCCATGTGAAAGGACCCTAAGGAAATGTCAAATGAGGTATGAAGGGACAATTTAATCCTATACATATTGCCTTTCAAATATCATCAATCAATGCTCAAAGTGCAGCAAAGCTATGGAAACACTAACATGTTCGGTTTGATTTACAAAAGGCAAATAGGCTGTTCATTCTGCAAGGGGATTTCTCATTAGCTCAGTGAATGAGGTGAAGCTGTGCTGACTTAAGCCTCGTACACACGGGACGAAGATTGTATACAACAGATCGTACGAACGACCGTTGTATGTGAAATCGATCGTTCGTACGTGCGATTAGAACAGCCGACATACGACGGTCGTACTACAGAGGTTGTATGAGCAGACTAGAAAACTTTGGTAGTACGACAAGCGGTCATACGACCGTTGTATCGGGTGTACAGAGAAGTTGGTCCAACAAGTTGTACCTGCAAAAACACGCATGCTCCAAGTCAGGAACGGCCGGAAGTGTCCGTTCGTGTAAACCTAGGTTTCTATTTCACAGTGCATATTCGTTCGCCTATTGGCAATTGAATTCAAATAGCAAAATGCAGCGCACATTAGCATCTTTTTCAATGGGATAATAATGAAGATGCATTGCTAGGGATACACATGATACTAATGTAATAAAAGACAGCTGTTCTGTAGTGATATTAACCACTTGCCGACCGCCGATCGGAGATTGACGGCGGCAAAGTGGCTCTGTAGCGCTCACTGTGTTTGGGGGGGGCCAGGGAGCGGGTGCGGCGGCTTCGATTGCCGCCGGCCACCCGCGATGCCCCCCCCGGAGCGAATGAGCGGAGGTCCGTGTATGTAAAAATATGTCGCTAGTCACGATATTTTTACGTGACTAATGACACATTTACGGTAACCGTCACTTCCCCAATTGGACGTCCCCCGCGAGATTCCCAATTTACACAAGGGACCCGCACAAGAATGACATCCCCCCGAACGGATCGACCCCTTTCCTTCACCAGTGTCGGAAGTACATGCTCTTCCGACACTAGTGAAGGGAAGGGGGAGTGTGTCTCGCCTCCAGGCACAAATGTATGTGCCTGGAGGCGAGTAAGCGAGGCCCCCCCCGTAGCGCCCACCGGCCGCCGTTAGCTTCGGCGGCGTGGGCGAGGGACCGGGGGGGGTTTGTGTCACTCGCGATGTCTCGGTGAAACGGCGGCAGTTAGAGGCTAGCCGCCAGCCGTTCACCAATTATAGTGATGTCTTGTCG